>BGZK01000779.1:0-284854 GCA_005406025.1 Eumeta japonica
CTACGCACTTTATGTGACTAAAAGAATAAATTGTAATATTTTTAATTATATTGTAAGATATCTTTAAGAACGAATAAAATGAAAATAAATAATATATAATATAATTTTTTTCAAATTCATAAATCCCACCTATTCACAAATTTCTTAAATAAGAAAACCTTATGGTGATAATTACAGTCTGAATGTTTTTCTCAGAAGTTTCGCGGAAGATGTTTAACAAAAAAAAAAGGGTTTGAGGTGATTATATTTAGTGATTACATGAAATGCGATCAACCGCAAGGTGTCTATTTTAAAATAATTACTTTTTTACGACCCGTCCGAAAAGATATCAAAACTAGGAAAACACATTATTTCGAAGATAATGCCTCATTGTGCTTCTGTCATTATTTAGAAAAAAACATTTATAAGTTACACATAAAACCGGTCAGGAGCGCTGACGCATCGCACGAATTTTAGAAACCGCAAAACGCGGCAATTCAGTCAATTCCACGTTCCATCAATGGACGAACTCGTAGGCGCAATGAACCTGAACACCCAACCACCACACCCGCACCCGACCGCTGCAGCTCTCTATATATTCATATTCATCTATGGCTGCAGCACTGCCGGCGGAGGTGTCATCGTGCGAATTCACGAACGGACGAGCGCTTCGAGCGGCGTCCCCGCACGTCACAGCGTCGCATGGCAAAAGATTAATCTGTTGTTTGGAGTCGCTTGGTAAAGAACATCGCCACAAAACAAATATATATATAACATTTCTGGGACAACAACGATAGCCGTAATCGAAGCTCATTGTACCTGTTCGTTGTGGTTATCAAATTTTAGGGTTTGAACCACACAAGCAGCAGAGCGATTCTGTATTCTTAAAAACGACTCGGGATATCGCGATGACGTCAGAAATACATGAAATGAAGGCGCACGGCGGCAATCCTTCCCACCCTGACGTTTTTAGCGTATGTCGATGACATGACGATATTGACTGAATCGTTTTAAGTTTACAGAATTGACCTGCAAATGTGTTCAGACTAAATTTTATATTAATTTATTTATTAATTACACTTTTTATTTCGATACGTCTTTGTTCAAATAAAATTAGACACATTTACATCAATAATTAATATTGAACATATTTTATGATTATCATTCAATAAACATTTTATACAAACTTTCAGGAGTGAAAAAAATCGCCAGAACGCAAACCAATGCATAAAAATAAACCAGGTTGAGCATTTCTCGAGCTACTTTGGAACTGTCTCAAAATCCCGATAGTTTTTTGAGTCGATTTACAACCATGAATGAATCGTGGCTTTGCCATTACGATCCATTTTCTTAGTCACAGTCAGCAAATCAAATTACAGTCTATGACTAAGAAAAGGCCTCACCTCCAACCCATAAGAAATTCAAGGCGAGTCGCTCTGCCGAAAAGATCAAGGTCTCTCTTTTCTGGGATAGTCAATCGTGAAGCTACTGTTACGAGCTCTTTTTATGCAGAACCTATAAAAAAATTGCGTAACGAAATTAAAAAGAAACGGCGAGGCGAGCTAGCAAAAATTGTCATCCCGTTAAGATAATGCTTCGGCTCACAGGTCCACCTGCGGCTGCAATTCGAAATGCTACCTTGGAAGTACTCGAGTATCCTCCATATTCACCCGACCTTCCCCCTAGTAATTTCTATATATTTCTAAGTTTAAAGGAATATCTGAAAGGACAGAGATTCAAGGACGATGAAGTAATAATCACTTCAGCTCAGGAATGTTTAGATGCTCGGTATGAAGAATTTTCAAGAGAGGGATTTTAAGTTTATAAAAAAAGATATACCAAGTAAGTATATTATGCTAAAAAGTGACTATGTCGAAATGTATAATAATATGTAATAAAAGTCACCGGCAACATACTCATTCTCACTTTTTAGTCAACGCCCCTCGTAAAGTAAAATTTATTAATTTTACGTTAGGAGGGGCGTTCAATAGAAAGTGAGTGAAAAAGTTCTTACAGATAACTTACGTTCTTGAAATATTGCTCTCAGTTTAATTTTATAAAGAAGTTCTTCTGCTTTCCTACTCCAATTAAATGATATTTGGACGGTCGTGCATACATGATATAAAATGGTAGTTTTTCCTACCATTTTATGTTATAACTCGTTAATTATATGGAATCAGATTAAAGAACCACTTAACCTTTGTCGAGTTGAACTCTCTTATCGCATGATAAGACGTTACGTCATATTGTTGCAACGCATGCCATTGCTTGTAGTAATAGTTCGCTATATATAATAAATAATGGTTTGAAAGAAACGTTAACGTCTAATGTGCGTTCTGCTTTGAACTTGAAAATAATTAGTTGTTTTTAAAGACGAAACTAGCTAAAGCAAAGCAAATAAAAAATATAATAAGAGCGATTTATTCAAAGTTCATAAGAGATAACCAAACTCGACAAACAAACGCCAGTTGATATAAAAACCGTGTCTGGCATGTGTTTGGCTGGCACCAACTCCAAAAACAACTGAATATTTAATTATTTTAAGGTTTTTGAAAGCGATTAATTTTTTTTATGTTATTTTTGAAACTTTTAGAAATATCCCCAAACTGTCAATCACGCAAACATTAAAATTTTTATTGCTCAACCGAGTTCATGATGAGTTTAATACCCATCAGGTTGCTAAGACGTGAGTTAAGTACTATTTGAGTAACTTTTGTCGTCATTGGGTCACTTTTAAGATATACGACTCTGCAGATATAACTTTAAGGTTACTTTCCGAAATTATTTAGATATTCTCATTTTCTAAAATTATTTAAATCAATCAAACACCGAAACGCACTGTAAAAATGGATGTTGTAATCGGATGCATATCTCGTTATTATAACATTAGTTAAAATAACGAGATATGCGCCCAAAATGCTATTATTGAAAGTATTGATTATTTTAAGGTTTTATACAATTTTTTTGCAGAATGAGGCCTTCTTGTCCACCGTCTTTATAAATCTGGTATTAAGCTCAAGCAAAAACTTAATAATAGAATGTTAACAGAGGATAAAATAGAGATTTCTGTCAAAAAAATACTTTGTGTGGGTGTTTTAAAACGTAACAAGACAAGTTTCCAAGACAGAGAAATTACAGTTTAATCTTGAGATGTGTAAGCGATACGGTGTAATAGTACTTGTGAAGCATCTATAATAAAAGAAATCTAAAAATAGAAAGCACAATATTTAAAGGCATATTGATATTATAAAGTTTAATGAATAACCAAGCTTAAATGGAAAATCACGAAACTTTAAAATTTAACAGAGTTTTAAGTAAATACTCTTGATTCCATCTAAGTGCAAATATTTAGAATATAACAAATAAATGTTTAGTATATCATTCAACAAAACCACTAATGTATAAAATTTCCTTTTTCTAGAAATTTGATAATAATTTTAGTTTGTATATACTTGCTCAATAAATAAAGAAAGGTAATGGAGTAAATTGAACAGCAAAACATTAATTGGCAAAAACGAGCCCATTTCGTACTAACTCACTACGAAACCGTGGCTTTACCAAAAGATGGTTCTTCTGCTACAATTATCACTTCCATTTTCGATTACGTTTATAGAATTTTTCTGTACCATATTATAACTTATCAAAACAGATTAATTTAGCTTACTGAAACATACATGTCATTTATTAACACCAGTGAAGGCAATAAACATTTTAGTAACATGCAGAAACGTTGAACCAACAAATGAAAAAATTATAGTCCATTAATAAAAATTTTAATTCCCTCAATGTAAGAACACAGTAATGTGTATAACATAAGAAGTAAGTAGTTTATTTCACTTTACACATTATTTCACATTACATTACTTCGTGTGCGATTTTAGTTATCGATATAGTAACACTGGAGTTGACAAAAATTAAAAAGGACGTGATACTGTCACAGTCATAGACTATATCTTTGTGCATAGAGTACATTACACAGACAAAATATCTTAGATAAGAATGTGCATACTAAATAACATACAATCAAAAAGTTAAATACATCATGATGCGATCACAATTGAAATAAAATTCACTATTATTTGACATGATGTTATAACATTAATAAAAGATTGAGATCTTAATTTTTGAATTTTACTCATATTTGAAAATATATTAATCGGGAAAAATGTTAAATAGATGACAACACTTCTGTCATGTTCTCTGCCAAATAAACAAATGGATATTCTCTGTGCGTTTATATGTCCATTCAATTGTAATAAATGTTTTGTTTCGTACGTAAGAGGAATAGCTATTTTCATTTTTCCTTGACAAACTACAATTATAACTGTTGTGAAAGTGTATATTTTAAAGTGATGATTAAACAATAAAATTAATGACCTTTTGCTTAAACAAACTGCATAGCTATGTCTCCACGTAAACAACCGAATACTTTATTTAGAATTTCTTTGAAAAGTAGCATACGCTTAATAAATACAACATGTTGTGTAATCGAAAAAAGTTTTTCTGAAAACGAGTTCCACGAACGTGAACAACAAACCATTATTCTTAAACAGCATTTAATGTCATTGTTACCTCCCAGATTGTTCGATATCCTTTGTTCTGAGAGAACATGCTGTCAATACAGAGCAGACCCTCGCATTCAACTCAACGTTTTAATGCACCCCAGTATGACAGTTTTCCGAAAATGCGATCTCGATAATGGAATTTCTCAACGCTATTGGATTGACACCCTCCCCAGCTTCAACAGACTAATTGTTTTAGATCTTAAATTTATCTGTACAGATGAAATTCTCCAAATAATCAGTGTAAGCTGCCCCCTTCTTGAAGAACTAAATATTGTTTCAAGGTTAGATATATGCAAGTCGCCATTCAATGCTTCAGTTTTAATACGAAATGTTTCAGACGCTGGTCTTTGTTCAATAGCTAATTTGAAACAACTTCGAATCCTATCCATGGATCCACCAAGGAATGAAAGAGCGAATAGAGTAGGTCGTTGCGTTTCTCAAGCAGGAATCATTATGTTAGTCAGTGAATTGCCATATCTGGAAGAGCTTAGGATAGAGTCATGCGACATCGGTTCTACTCTAATTACAACAAATATGGAGATAGGTCCACTAAGCCTACGCAAAATCAACTGTCATTTCGCTTCAGCAGAAGGCATTAAAAAACTAATAAAACTGTGCCCTTATCTCAAAGAATTCTCGGTCACTCACTTATCTGAACACAATAAAGATGCTATTTTAGATCAAATCTCAGTTAGTGATCTTCGTCTGAGTAAATTGGACCTATCATTTTTTTCATATACTCGATCGTTAGAGCAACTATTAGTGAATAAAGGAAACTACTTGACACATTTCTCTTTATGGGAAATAGAAAATTCGTTAACCCTCGATGCGGTGTTAGCAATAGGGTTATACTGCCCAAATTTGTATTCCTTGTGTCTCATGACTCAGTCCAAGTGTTTGGTGGTGCCACGCAATTTTAAAAAAGTGAAAGGTATCTTTACAGAAGTGAGGACTTTAACGCTAGGCTGTGAGAATTTCACAATAGATCATATGCTTCCATTCTTTTTGGAATGCACTCATAATTTACAAAAACTTTTTCTAAAGTATCAAAGCAGAACAAGTATTGATAATACACTTCTGTATGCATTGGAGAAAAATTACTTTAAAAACATCACTCATCTATGGTTAGACTGTACTTTAGTGGTATCCAAGAATGTAGTGAAAACCATAATAGATAAGTGTGAGAAATTGCAATACTTCACTGTGGACTTCTTTGAAGATATGACTGATGTACAGAATTATATTCGTGAAAACAATCTCGATTTAAAATTAGATGGAAACTACTAACTTATTGTGTATATGAATACTGGATTGTTACTCAAATGGAGTTATAAAGTGTTGATGGTTATAAATAAAATATTACTGAGCTTAAAATTCATTTATTGATATCCTATTCGACATATAAATAATTACAATTCAATTATGCTAATATATAAATAAGTATTTTGCATATTTCATACGATTTAATTAATTAATTATGATTCTGATGACAAATATTCTGTCAATTCATTGAAATCCTTAAGCAAGAACATTTAAAGATAAAAAACATATATTTGCCTATGAATAAACAGCATGGAATTCTATTCAATCATTATTCAAACATGCTAAGGACCTTTAGAATCTAAAATAGAGTCTTTATCATTGTCTTTATCATCATCATAAAATTCATTTTTGGGTTCAACTTTTTGGTCTAACTCTTCCGCAGACATTTTCACATCTGGATCAGATTCTTCCTTGACCTTAAACTCATCAGGAAAATAATCACCTAAAACATTTAAATTATTAAATATTAGTGCCATAACTTTAAAAGTTTATGTTATTCTTGTGTATATCATATCTTATTTGACAATCAATGCAATATAAAGAATAAGTCCTTTGTAATATAAACTCATTGTTTATTTATTACAAGCATTTACTATCACATAATCATGAATAAATCTGTGAATTAGATCATTTCATATTAAAAATAAGATGTATTTCCTGTTGAAACATCAAAAATTTATTATGAAAACTGTCTAGAGGGATATACGATTATAATAATATGGATATTATTATGAGTTGGAAAATTATTTATAACTGCTTACTAAAACAAACTGACCTAAACCATAAACAATATGAGATAGTCCTTCTGACAAATGTACTTATTTCTATTTATTAAAAATCTGATGCGTAATTTTCAAAGGAATAAACAGAAATTACAGATCTCCACATCATAGAATTTTTACATTCCTACCTGTCCTAATGATGTCCATGAACATTTCATGCAAATTCATCTGCTTTAGCTGTATCAAATTTTGCCCTTTTCTTAATAGCCACCAGTTTGGCCTACAAAATATTGCACCTCGATGATTTCCCCCCACACACACACACATTCATTCAGTTTTTTTTGGCACTCTACTTTCAATACATCTTTCCAAATGGCCTAATATTTTTATTACACAACAAAACAACAAATATTTTTCTACTCTTAAGTTACTAAATGTTTCAAACCATACTGTTCTCTCAAAATATTATTCCTACAATTCTGACATCTCATTTCTACTGCATTCATTTAACTTTTATGTTTTTTCCTGGCACATTGAACTTTTGCTGCTATGAGCCCTACTATGGATAATCAAACACACGTCACAGACACTTACAATTCAAAAGATCAACAAAGGTCTTATTCACTCTATTCTTGTATCAACTCTCATTTCAATATCTTTAAATTTGCCATTATTTGTAAAAAAAATAACACATTTAAACAAACCTCCCACTTGTTCAACTCTCTTACCTCCTACCATATAGTGCATTGTCATGTTTCTTCTGTTAAATATCATGACTGAGTCAGTCAAGTTAGTTTCTGTTACACACTGACAAAATTCATTTTGCTTAGGAGGCATCCATTAATTATGGAAGGCAATTTTCAACTCCCCTTAATCTTACATGAGATTTTTTAAATGTGTATCTTTAGTGTCAATAAATTAATTGATGAGTCTGGAACTAAAGTGGTCTTTGTAACATTATTAAATTCTGAAAAAACAGGGGCAACACGTTTAATCTTACTGTGGGTTTATAGATTTATATGAAATTAATTATATGCATTTTTATGGTAACTGAATGATCTAAATTTATATTGATAGATAATAATAGTATATTTTTAAGTTGGAATATGCATAAAAGTGGATTTTGGTAAAAATGTTACATAGACCACTTTAGTTCCAGGCTCGTCAATTGATTGCATTGGATTTATTAAAAAAAAAACAATTGCTTAATTTTTATTAGTGAGTGACAACTGGAACCGACATGTTCATGTGATTTTCAATAAAATGATCTGCTCTTTCAGCCTAGCTGATTTAGCCACTTTAAACCGTTGTCACTTGAAAACAGAAACTCGATAGCTCGATAAATATTATGTAAGATTTAATCACATTTTAGTGGAAAAAAATGTTAAATTCAACCCAGTTTTCTCGCAGTTTTATATTGTTTCTCATAGAAAAAAAATTACATAATTGGCGAGACACCACTCTTCCTCACTTAAGATTGATGAAATTCGACAACTTCCCCAACGGCCCCCCCCTTACTTTTTCTTGCACTTTGCCGGCGGAAAACAAATAATCTTGCTCCGTGGGCATATGAATCAAATGCATCATATGCCCACGGAGCAAGCATGGATCATATATTTTTTTTAATTCTCGAATTTACTGACAACTATTCATAAACAGATGAAAGAGCTATGACATTACATTGCAGCCTGAAGATTTGTTATGCTTGCTTATATAGAAAATCAATTTGGATATACTTTCGCCACAAGTACCTAAAGACAACATCAGTTCAGTCTTAAAAAAAACCAAAAAATCCTCAGTATCATACATTCATAAACATTGCATGCACATGAATCCTTTCCGATAGGATGAAGACAATATTTAGGCATCATCACTGGCATTGATAAATGCCAACGATGATGGCTATGATATTGAGAAATCGGTGTCTGATATAAACTACCACTGACTATACAAGTGTGCACCTTTCGTAACATTATATTTTTAAACTCCTTATTTCCTGATCTTTTTATTTGGTACTCCATTTCATAATGTACATTTTTAATTGTTTCCAGCCTAATCCCCTCATTTGTACCAAGATTAATTTGTGTCATCATAACCTTTACCGTGACTTGTACAATACTTCACAAAATGATATGTGAGGCATTTTAAAAAGTTTCTGAAACTAAATTGATAATATTAAGTGAAGGCTTACATTTTAAGCACTCTACTTCCACCTAACAATGGATGAGTAGTTTTGTAATCTCTACCTATCTTCAAAGAAATAAGCATGAAAAATAATTAAAACTATGACATTAATGAATGTATGGATAGATATATATATAATAGTTCAAATTTTTTTTTATGAATATTCATTACCATGCTCATAATAAATTGAAAGTAGGTCAATACAATCAAATTAATTTATAAATCTGCTGAATAATACAAAAATTTGTTTTATCATTGATTC
This sequence comes from Eumeta japonica, assembly GCA_005406025.1. NCBI lineage: Eukaryota > Metazoa > Arthropoda > Insecta > Lepidoptera > Psychidae > Eumeta > Eumeta japonica. The sequence continues at coordinate 9,036 of BGZK01000779.1, forward strand.
ATTAACCAATGAATCATTGCAAAATTAACAGTTTTATCACGTACTACGATTCAATGGTAATGTTATTATGATTCACAATTAAATTATTTTCTGTGATCAGCGTTAAATCACGTAAACTCAATATATACATATTATAAATCACTACTTTGAAGTATAAAAATTATATGACTCCACATTTTTTGTGAAGATGCATAATAAGTGCAATCTATGCTAGCCTTTTGTGAAGTTCACAACCACATCTTTAAACTTGTATATTACCTACCTCTTACATATTCACGCAAAAGTGAAATTTTATCAAAATAAAATATTATATTACATAAAAAATCTTACTATTTAATAGGAAATATAGAAAATATTTTTTTGAAGTTGGCTTTGTACTCTAGAAAATAGTATTTTACAAAGAAAATAAAAAATCCAACTGCAATTAAAAAAGTTATATTTTTATTGATTGTGTTTTTGATTTTTCATAAAGTGCACTATTTTTTTTTATAACATAATATATGCAAACTACACAAACCATTTGTTCTGTCCCAAAGAGAGAAAATAATCAGTTGTAATAGAATATATTTTACCATGTAACAGTTAAAATGGCAATATCTCCATATATCACACTTTCTGTGCATCATCAGTCTTCAAGTATAGATTATATGATTATAGCTTTCACACAATACTCTTTGTTTCACCTTAGATTGATGCCTATAATCGAATAAGGCAAGGACACGCAACGCGGATGTATTTCGTTTTGTATTGGATTATTAGTGAAATGACCTACTTTGCGATGCATCAATACACCATGCCCGTACTAAGATGCATAATTTGATTATATGAATCTATTCTATTTCGTCGATGCTTGGGGTCGCGATTCCACTACAACAGGCTGTATGCACTAATATATGATCCACAAAACTCGTGACCATGTCTCACCCACTCGTATGTTGATTTTTTCTGTGGACCACACATACCCATTTACCTTAAATAATATTAAATTCTGTAATGGAATTTGCATGTACATATAAGACCGTTCTTGGGCGATGAATCTGAGTGTTCCGTCTTCCTATGCCATCATGTTTCCCATCCCATCTGTTAAACCCTCCACTGCTCCACACATCCATAGACATGCACCGCTATATGCATTAGTGGTAAGCGTGTACATGGCTTGTGCATCAAAACAGGCTACTTGTATGTCAATGAAGTCATATTATGCGCAGCCTGTTCCTGTATCGCAGTAGGAAACCTTACCTAGAAAAGAGGCTAAATACATGTGCGTAGCTTATCTGGACGCATTACTTGAGCGGCCATTTTATTCATGTAGTCAACTTATGCACTATGCGCCGGGAGGATGCAACTCCCAAAGAAATTTCAAACCTACAGATATGTACCTGTAGTTGAGCACATAATAATTTGTCTTATATTCGTTTTTAATAAGTATGAGCACATGACAGTACTATCAGATTGTTACATAGGATTATTGCATCACTAATGTTTCTCTATTCTGCACAACTTTACTCATATATAGCCATCAAATTTCATCAATTTTAAACAAAATTTGTTTCACTGATCATGGTAGCCTAAAAGAAATGTATTTGTCTATAACAAATAATCCTGTGAAATAAAAAACTAAGTGATATCTACATTATAATAGCATAATTTATGATACTAACGTCTAATGTCAATTTGCATTACTAAGAGCCTCTTTCACCATCTCTTTTTAAAATGATATTTAACAAAAAGTCACTTTTAAAATAAAATTTGTGTTCCATGTCCTCCTTTTAGCGGTTGTTCGAGCTAAAACTTGTTAAAAGGAAGACATGAAACACAAAATTAATTATAAAAGTGACTTTTTTATTAAAATGAGGTGGTGGAAGAAGCTCTTTCTAGTGATATTAAAGAATAGTATTTGATTTATCAGTGGTATATCTATAGGTAATAATAATAGTGACTATGACGTGTGCACTCACCGCATAATACCTTGCTAAAAACGAATGCCTATACTGAACTTACCAGGTACATGTGTCATTTGTACTGCTGGGGAATGCTGGCACATCTTCAAATTGTCATATACATGTTTTGTAATTGCTTCTAAATACTGTTTACTGTTAGCATTAGTAGTATTGTCTGGTCTAGAATAAAGTTATTATTCCAACATATTATCTGTTTAAAAGCAATGATCGCTGTTACAAATCAGCAAATTACCTGCTTATTTCTGGATGTAGTGTAAAGTCAGGTGCAAAAAACTGTAAATATTCTGTATAGGGCAATTCTTCAGATATATTTTCATTGACTAATAGAGACGTTTCATATGTCCAGCAACGCGCCACATTCCTCAATGTATAACTAGCAACATAAGAACAGGCCACCAGTTATTGCTACAGCAAAATACATATACTTAAGACTATAAAATACGTGTATTTAAAAATTTTAGTTATTTTTTAAATTTTTAACTGATTATTAACCTTTTAGAGATAATGCTTTCCTAAAAATATTTCATATTTAGATCTCACAATAATGAATCTAACAGTACTTGAAGCAGTCTACAAGATGTGGCTACTAAATAATGAGAATGACATTGCCATAGAAAAAATATGCATATGCCCAATATCCACGACTGACAGTGATTTATTATGAAGTTTTCCCTTTCGAATGTAATACCTCTTACTTCTGTATAGCCATAGCCTTCATTTCCATTAGTTGTTTTTTAAAGTGAAACTTCATTTGGGACAGTGTATATTAGATTTTATGAAACAATAAATGTGTAATGAAAAAGAGATAACTATAAATGTATATATAGATTGTAGGCTGTGAGAGATTGAAATAAAATATGTTTCTACATAGTTTCCCTATCCTTTGTCTCCTCTTTACATGATGGTTCGTAGTGGTCTGCATCCCCTACAGGTTGTATCTGAACCCACGTTACACAGACTGCATACCATGGAGACTAGAAGGATAGAGAGAGAAATGTCAAAATCTATAGAACATAATTTTCTGTTGGATTGTAGTGACTATCGCGCACTTTTTAAAATTATTTTATATCTAATCAAACAATTTCTATCTTTACTAAAATATTACTTTGAGTAATAAAAAAATTGTCGATCAATTGCATTCTCTCTCTCTTTTTCTCTCTATGACCTCTATAATGTATTCATCTCATTCTCTTAAAAATTAACCAGAATACTAAGTTTCACTTCTATCATGTGTTAACTCACACCCAATTCTTTTTTTGTTTCACCTCGAATGTCAAGTATAACAACACACCAATTAATTTTGAAATTTTACATAAAATTTTTAAAAATTTGCTATTAGAACTTATAATTTATTGATAAAAATGTATGGCAATGAATGTTTATGATATATATTTGAGTGCTTGAAGCCTTTTTAAAATGGCCAAGAAAACATTGAAGATGATTCACGCCCGAGTAGTTCTACCACTTGAAAAATGGATAATGTTGAAATATTCATGAGAGTGGGTACCTTCAATAGATTCCTAAAGGATAAACTATTAATCAACTATTCTTCTATTAATCTTCAATAATCAATGGTTATGTTCGAGTTCTCTCTGAACTCCATGAAAAAATGAGAAAAAAATGACCTGAATTATAATAGGAGAAGCCATGGGTTCTTCATCAAAACAATGCGTAGGCTCAATTTCTTGAGTTTTTAATCTAGTAGAGCATATCCCAATGTTAAACTTATCTGTCTTGTTCGCCAGATTTTGCACCATGTGACTTCTATCTGCCTAGATAATGTAAAATTTGTATTAAAAGGAACTAGTTATAAATCCATTGAATGAAATCGAAAACGGCACGCTTCCTGGAGGACCTGACAGCAAGTAGCACTAGAGGAGGGATGTACATGAAAGGTGTATATGTATGAAATCAAAACTAAATGTTTTACAGCATCAGTCTCGTTATTAAATAGCCACACCTCATTAGTTTGACTGAACTCATTCAAATAACATCAAAAACTAATGTATTTGGATGTATATTAATATTTGCTTTAATTATAAAATAAGTGATTTAATAATAATCTACATATTTACCACTTCTTTCCAGTAGCCCTAATACTTAAAATAGTATGCAGATTTTTTTTACTACTTGAAATGCCATATTATTAATTTATGAAAATGTGTTATATATAAAAAAAAAATTAAATGTTTAAAAGAAATAGCAGTCAAAATAAACTCAATACCAGAAATAAAGTTAAACTGATTTCACATGTTAGTCGACTAAGTAAAGTCACAAATTCATTTAGAGGGCTCTGTGTGCGCATATTCAATAAGGTTCCTGTAGATATATAAGATTTACCCCTATCTAAATTTAAGAGTGTTATTAAAAAAAGTTGTATAAAAAAAGAAAAATTGATCCGCTTGCAAATAGTTCTGGAGATGAATCTGAATCAATTATTAGCGAAATGTTAGTTCGAACGAAGCTCTGAAAGAAGGATCATCTGGACTTGACTGAGACAATGTCATGTGTGACAAACTAGACTCTGTTTATAAGAAGATTAATAAAAAACACAAAAATAAAGTGAATATTTGCATAAAAATTGGTTTTTAATTTTTTGCGATATAGAGTGCCTTTTTTTAAATCTTAAAAGTTCATAAATACATTAAAATATTGATAAGGAATACGAAAAAAAGAGTTTTAAATTGTACCAAGCTCGAATCATAGTTAAAAATCAAAATTAAAACAAAAATTCCATTTTTTTAAGGTTCTTATTAACCGGAAAAGCTCTTAATTTTTTTTCTAGAAGGCACCATCAGCCCCAAAAACAAATCCAAAATTCAAATCAAACAATTCATGCATTTCTGAGAAAGTCCTTTTTTCTGATTATTACCTATTCTGCTTTTTCTTAAAGACCAATTGGTTTAAAAATTTGAAACTCTTAGTATCTTATTATCTCATTAGTACCTAAAAATCCTCTCAGTATCGTGCTGATATCATTCCAGGGCAAAATCACTATGCTTATACCTCTTGGATCTTTGAATATTAAGTTACTAACAACAATGTTACCCAATTATTAAATTATGACTCATATTAATAATTTTGTTGGAATTGGTTGAATATCCTTTCTACAGTAATGGAATCATTCTACAAATAGCATACCGAAACAATTTTGAAGTCATTCCAAACTTAAAGTACATTAATTTCAAATCGAATACTTACATTCAAATTAACATAATTAAGATTAGCATAAATAATATAAAACCTACTCACCCACCACCCCCTACCACTAAAGTAGGTACATTCAAGCTCTTGACAAATTTAATACATTCACCATGACCACGGGTCGACAGTGAGAAACAACCGAGCCTGTCACCAGCAAGAGAATCTGCCCCACACTGAAGAACTATTGCTGTGGGTCGATAGAACTCCATCACACTCTGGATAACAGGTTTGAACACCTGATAGCAACAATCATAAAATTTATTTACAATATTTATACCTTCAATAAGCAAATACAATAATTTTACTAAATATTCAACACATTTGATAAACAAAATGCAATAAACAAATCATTTACTTGCATTTATAAGAATGTATAATAAATACGGGTTGTCATTCTATCAAACTGACCATCATACCAACTTATTGGTAGTATGATTTTATATTTAAAAAAAGAGACATATACACCCTAAGACAACTACAATTGTAAAATATAACATATAAAATACAAGAAATAATATAATGTAAATTATCCACAAATTATAATAGCGAGTTTCGAAATAGATTTCTTAAAATATAGATGTGTTCCCACATATATATGTACACCAACATTTTGCCATCAAAATCTTTGACCTCATAAGTGGCAGACTTCACAGTAGATTCAACTTGAATTATTTTTTTTATAGACAAGATAATGAATGAACAACATTCTTACAATGTTCATAATTAAGCCAGAAGCGTAGCGTGCCTTAGCGGGGCCCTGTATAAAAATTGTTAGAGGGCCCTAAGTAAGGGTAAAGATTTCTCATAAAAGAAAAAAAAAATTGCATAAAATTAAAATATTTATTCATCATAATTATCTATTTGTCTTTTTCAAATTTTACATACTGATTCAAATCTATATATATATAAGAAGAAAGTTGTGTTAGTTACACCATTTATAACTCGAGAACGGCTAGAGCGATTTTTGGGATTTTTCGGATTCGTCATGCTCGGTTAACAAAACAACCATTAAAAAATTGAAAAAACTTCATTAAAAAATAAGTTATGATCTTAATAATTTTATTCATACATTAAGTACTAAAGGGCTTTGTACGCCATCTTCGTCGTTGCCATATCAACAGTAATTATTTATGTGCGGCGGATTACATTAATTTTTTTTTCTTTCACTGTCAAATAGATCATAGTACGTCTGTCATTTAAAGCCAAAAAGTTCAAACTTCAACCTTATCACATCAACGTGCTTTCTTAGCTCACGATTGCTGTTAGGGAATGCTGCCAACTTTCACGCTTTACGCGGGAAAAATTGCCTTTTGACTTTTCATTGTGAAATAAAAAAATTGGGAAGTTTTATTAATTTTGCTTACGCGTTGGGGGCCAGGGCCCCGTATGATACGGCAGATACGGCGGTAGCTACGCCCCGAATTAAGCTATGTAATCATTGGTATCACAGCAAGCCGACACAGCAGCCCAATGATGGTGACTCATTGAACAATTTTTATATATATTTTACAACCTTGTAAATGGCAAGCGTGCATTTATTTTAATACATTCAAGTGCACGAGATCTGTCATGACTATGTTTATTGTTTTGCATCATTTGTTTGCGCATAATATGAACCTCTGATTTTAAGTTTCAATTATGCTTTTACTGCATGGTTAAGGTCATACAGCACCAATCTCGTTATCGCCGGTCGTGACGCGTCACGCCCACGCCGCACAGCCTCACGCCAGGTAAGTATTTAGCACATCAATATTACTCAAGAGAAGCTAAACAAATGTGTTTGATGTGATTCTAATCTTCTTTCATACTTTACAGGTTTAGGAGCGGCAAAAATTCCTTAACACTTTAATATTAACCAATCCTAAATTACTATACTGATTGGGATTTTCGCATATTCAAAAACTGGAAACACCTATGTACAACCATTAATAATGGTTTTTCATGTAAACCTTAATAAATACTGGAGGTAAGCATGACTTGAATGTTTTCAGTTGAATTATAATTATATCATATCAAATAATTATATCTATAATTATAATTTATTATACATCTCTTAAGCGCGGCCGTGAAGTAGTGCTCTACTCTCGTCTTACAAAACCAAGTGATTTTTTGAACTAAAAGTGTCTCTATTTATTTTTTATCGCACTTATATAATAATATTTACACATTAATATCAAGGAAAAACACTAGTTTCAACACTTATAACATTTTTAAAAAAATTTTGCTTTTTAAATTAATTTTTTTCCAAATGCTTTAGTATTATCCTAAACTAAGTCCTTTCAAAGATCACGGTCTAATTCAACAAAGTTTTATTATAATTAGTATTATAAAAATACGACTGGACATTTTGTTCATTGTATATCTATATATATGTACATAATATAGTAAAATTAGGTCTGTTCACAACGCTTGCGTGGTATTTTTGCATGCCTCATAAGTGGAATGCTGAGGTAGTGCTCTACTCTCGCCTTATAAAAATCGAGCTATTATTTGAACTTAAATTTTTTTCATATTACTCATAATGTACTTATAGACTTATATAAATGCACGAATGACAAAAAAAATTGTACTAATATATATATTTGTAAAAATTAAACGACACTATAAGGAGTGCATTTTTGAATTTTCCAAAATTTTTTTAAAATTTTCATGAAAAATGTAATTTATATATCAAAGAAACAAATTTAATATAATAACAAAAATAACTAAATATAGATTTCTCATAATACAAGTATTTATTACTTTTATTTATTTCATCATACTATATTATACTATAACATCCCTAAGTTACAATAGCTTCTCTAACAATCTTCAAACTTTAATGGTATATTTTAATGAAAAATGAATTGCTACAATAACTCATATATGTATTTAAAATATTGTCTGTATGTACCATTTAACTTTTAGGGTTCCGAACCAAAATAACAAATGAAACCCTTATAGTTTTGTCTTGTCCGACCGTCAATATGTCACAGGCATTTTGTTCAAAAACTAAAATACATATATGGATGAAATTTATAGTGTAAGGTGTCTTGTGTAAGCCGCTTCCTAATTTATAGTGTAGGTATCTTGTGTTTATCTACCAAACTAAGTAAGTTTAGTAGTTAAACAACAAAATAAATATTTCTAGGGGCAATCCACATGTAACAGAAGCTGCAAAAATTTATTCAGAAAACATCAATGTGTGGCTTTTAAAATCTTTTAAAATAACTTTGTTTCTTAGCAATTTTTTATTACATGAATAATTTCAGAAATAATCACTCCAAAAGTTACAGAAATTGTATCCTTCCTCTATTTTCTAAATCTTATGTTCAAAAAATATGAAAAAAATAACAGGAACAATAAATACTCTCATCATCATCATCATACTCTCAACCAAATTTTTTTTAAAATGATCAGATATGTTTTCGAGTTATTGCTGAAAAACTGCGGCGTTTCAACAAAAGGACATAAGTGCCATGAAGATATGTTCTTTTGCTGATGCATTTTAGTTTACACTAGTTTAGTAGTAATAGTCGACATACCTACTTTGCTTTCTAGTTATAGGCGAATACAATGCTTATAACTATTTTGTGTGGGAAACATAGAAACAATGTAACAATGTACTTTTTTTCATCTGTAGTGCATTTCTTTATAATAATGGCTTCGGAACCTTATAATAAGCATGGTCCCGCATGCTCATGGCCAGTTTTTTTTTATATATTTCCATGTATCAAAATGACTATTCAACTTTGTTGTCACAATCATGTATTTAAATACTTAATTCGCGTCAAGTGTATAATTTGTCAAATTTTGACCATTCAAGTGAACTTATTTACTATAATTTTCAATTATAAATATTATTATAGTTACCAATAATCTGCCTTAAATCTAGAACTGCAGATGCATATTTACATAGTATAGAATGAAATCGCTTCCGCTGTTTGCTTAAATCTTTTAAACTGCTCAACAGATTTTAATGCAGTTTTCAGCAATAGATAGAGTGATTCAAGAGGAAGGTTTATATGTACAATACATTCATACTATAGTACAGACAAGCCGAAAAATTGAAAGATTTGTAATGTGATGTCGAATAAACATATTTTTGTGCACTTAAATTGTAAACGCTGGCTAAAGCTTACGAGATAGATCAAATTAATGTACTACAAAATTGTATATCTTAAAAGGATCGATAAAAAAAACCCGATGGTATATATTTATCTCCTAAGGATAACTCTTCTCCACGAAATAAAATAAAAATTAAACGTGCTTTCCAGTGCGACGCTATAAAGCGCACTTTTCAGTGCAACTTTCGGTATATTGTCATATAAATAAGATTAAAACCCTTTTCTTTTCAAATTGTAGATATTAGGGAATAGAATGGAGGGGAGCCTTTGTCCAGCAGTGGGACATTTGAAATGGATATAAAAAAGTTTGAGTAGGTACTAAGGTAAATTTATCTATTAATCTATTTAGGTTCATTTATCTACTTAGTTAAGTAGGCAAGATTTATTTCAAAGAAAATAATATTTTTTTAATTATAATAATTCTAAGGTTTTCAATTATAATAGTTCAAAAAAAAAATGAGTCTTTTTTGTTCTTGATGATCGTTTATTTTTTTCTGTACAGAAAGCAATAGATATTTCAGTCATGTCTAGAGACATTGTACTTCAAACATAGGTTCACACAAGAAGTGCAAAAAGAATGCATTTAGGTCTCTACCTAGAGACTCGTCAGAATAGCGTAAGGCTCGCCTTAGCCAGGATCGAAATAGACATAAAGTTCAGAAAGCCAGAGATTCGACAGATAATTTAGGGGAAAATAAAATTAATTCTGCCACAAATTATGATTCTGTGATTCCATATTAAGATTATCCTACAGTATCACTAGGTACTATGACAGTAGAGTGTGAACATTGCTCGGTATTGAAATTCAGGGACAAATCAAAGACATGTGCTGTTTACAAGGAAAAGTAAAATTAGACAAAATTTTTCCTCCACCCGAACCACTACACTCTCTCCTTACGAGTGATCATGAAAAATCGAAAGAATTCATGCGCAATATACGTTGTTATAATAACGCATTTCAAATGACCTCTTTCAAAAGTATGCAAGTTATAGAGCAGGGTTTTATGCCTACATTTAAAATTCAAGGGCAAGTATATCACTTAGCTGGGAGCTTGCTACCTCTCCCATGATCACAAACTTCTGCAAACCTATTTTATTTCAGATCCAAAAAGGCAAGCATCAACCCGGTGTTCAAATGTCGCACAGCCAACTGATAGTGATTTAGTAAGATCTCTACAAGATATGTTACATTCTCATAACCACTACACACAGTCTTTCAAAATTGCGATTGAATGTTCCACTCCCATGTGGAGTGGAATATTAAATGACACTTCCAGATGTTAAATATCATAATTCATGCAAATAAAGTTCTGGTTGAAGAATACAGAGGACGATATAATGCACCATCTACGAGCGAAGTAATAGTGGTAATAACTGGACAGCAATTTGATAGAGGAGATATTGTGTTGCATAGTCATAACTTAATTAATTTGCAAAAAAAATTTCAGAATTACACAGATCTTATGATAGCTTACAATATACTTTAATGCTATTTCTGGAGAAGACGGATATGCCATGAATGTTTCTCAAGTTGACCCAATTAGTGGAGCATCTCTATGTAAAACAGTGTTATGTGTGAACTACTACTGCTACTATATAATGAAAAGAAGTAACAATTCCAACCCTTTACTTAAACATGGAATGTTAATAAACCAATATTTGGTAAATCAATACACGAAAATTGAATCAGAGCTTACATCCATAATAATCAAAATAAATTGAGAGCAGATAATTACATTCATTTTCAAGATGCTTTACATGCAAATGAAAACAGCAACAACATACGACAATTAGTCACACTACCTTCAACAATCACTGGTGGACCTCGATATTTACATGAAAAATCCCAGGACGCAATGACATGTCAGAAATAAAAGTAAACCTGATCTATTCATAACTGCAATTTCTGTCCAGTTTGGGTTACATATCCAAACTGGACAGAAATTAAAGAAAATATCAACACTAATTTATTTCCATAAGACAGATACAATATAGTGAATAGTCTTTCATTTAAAACTATGGAAACTCCTGCACCTCATAAACCAGTCTCACATATTTGGTCCGCCGCGCTGTCACATGTATACTATAGAATGGCAGAAACATGTTTTGCCACATATGTACATGCTGGTGTGGTTAGTGAACAAAATTAGACCAGATTAAATTAACAGCGTTATTTCAGCTGAATTACCAGTTAAAGGAGAAGATCCTGTCCAATATGAAATCGTAAAAAAACACATGGTCTACGGACCTTGAGGGGGTTTAAACCCTAATTCTCCATGTATGCAAAATACCAAATGTACGAAAAATTCCGAAGTCATTCCAAAATCAAACATCTACTAGTGAATACAGATATCCTAAATATCGATGACGATCTCCAGAGCAGGGTGAAAAACTGCCATTGTCTAAAATCATGATATTGACAACCGTTGGATCATTCCCTATAATTTGATTGTTTTAAAAATTTTCACCGTCCATATCAATGTAGAGTTGTGCAATTCAATAAAATCAATCCAATTTGTTACTAAATACATAAATAAAGGTAGCGATCAGTCCACTTTTAGCATACAATCTCAAAATGAAGTAGAAACATATCAACCTTAACATTACATCTGCAGCTCTGAAGCAGTATGGAGGATTTTGTCATTCAGTGTGCATGACTGGGCTCCCATGATTATTCATCTTGCATTCATATAGAAAATGGAAAATGGGCAAACCCATTTAGATTCTGTCTACATAAACTAGAGTTGAAAGTAGATTGTACTGTTATTTTATTACAGAACCTTAATCCAAACAGTATGCGATTATTGATAAAGTCCCTTAAAACTTTCATAATAGGGTGCACAATACTTACCGGATGTGGTACTAGAAAAGATGTTTTAATTCCCCGGATTCCTCTAATACCATCGAAATCACCGTTTCAATTTAAGCGCCTACAATTTCCGGTAAAGCTTTTAAAGCTTATTTTTTGCCATAATAATAAATCACAGAGTCAAACATTTACAGTTGCAGGCTTAGATTTGAATGATGAGTGTTTCTCACACGGTTAGTTGTATGTCTCGCTTTCGAGAATAACCTCTAAAGAAAACATGTTTGTACTGTCTCATGAAAATTCAACTGGAAATATTGTGTATAAAGATATCCTGTAATACAGACTAATAACAATATTATTAATCACTCCACACTGCCCCGTATTAACTTCTACATTGAACCCATAAGAAACCGGGACCGGTCACTAATGTCATACATTTCTCTAATTATTTATTCAAATTTAAGCTTAAAATGAAAATAAATATTTAATATCTCAATAAATAATACATCCTACATGTAAACCTATAACAAAAGATATGAGATACTGTTTAACTTGCTGAGTGGCTAAAGATGTATGTGGTCTGGTGTATCATCGTGTAAAACCACACCCTTTCTGTTGATCAATTTCGGCCGTTTTTTCTGTACTTCTTGCTTGAATCTCATCAGCTGTTGGCAGTAGAGATCCAAATTGATGGTTTCTTGCAAAAGCTCATAATGAATAATGCCCTTCCAATCCCACCATACATGTAGCATCAACCGATTAGTAGTTAATCTGAGTTTCGTTATAGTCTGTGGAACTTGCTTGCCTTTTAACCATGATCTTGTTCACACATTCTTGTCGTAGATGATCCATTTTTTATCATAAGTGATCAATCGTTTCAAAAACAGTTCAGTTTCTAATATTTCAATAGAGAATCACAAATGAATATACAATTCATTAGATTTCTTTCAATGAGCTTGTGTGTAACCCAAGTATCAATCGTTATTGTATATCCAGTTTTTTCCAAAACTGTTTGGTGTTCAATCACCAGCTCTTCAGCTGTCGTAAAATTTATATGTCAATCTAGCTCTACTTTTTCCAAAATGGCATTGAATTTATGCATAACAGGTAGACCAAAGCAAGGCCCATATTTGACATCAAAATTAACTGAAAACACTTGAACTAGATTTGCGCTACTCTTACCAACACTAAATTAGGTCCAAAAAACGTCACAAACTATTTTCACGGCTTATGTCACATTTTTCTCTATTTTGTAACATAATTTCAAAATGTATTGATTTTGTATATTAGATTCATTCATTTTAGAGGACAGAAAAACAACAGAAAAAGGCAGGAATACATTTTTTCTTCTTTTTTCTTTTTTTAAAATGTCATCTATTTAATAGTATCAAATTAGCCAAATACAAACAGTACAACTAAGATCTTACTACAACTTTTTCCCCTGACCTAATAGATTAATGGAATGTCTTAGGTATTAAGAGACAAAATTTTAAATTTGTATGTATAGTGGATTTGAATAAAATATATTGTCACAAACTGTGACACGGATCAGAACATATGGAACATTTTAAATGTTGTAGTTCATGCTCTGAGGAATGGAACTTCAAAAAACCTAATAAAACCATATCAACAGCAATGTTAATCTCATAAAGTATATGTTGAATAAAAAACAAACATACAGGTAACAAAATAGTCACCCATGCCATATATATACATATGGATTAAACTTGAGTTAATTTAAGTTGAGCAAAATTAAAACCAAAAAGGAAAAGGCATTTGAGGACACTTTGAGCGGCCACACAAATTTTGAATAGAGATAAATAACTATGGTCAAATGAATCACTCTGTCTATTGCCAAACCCACATCTATATATTGAGTACTAGAATCAGTAGAACTCTGAATTCAAAGGAAAAATCTCATAAAGTATGCTGGTTGCCAATTAAGATGTATAATTAATAGATATAATTATTATTATATGTATATAGGCTCATGCCTATTTCCCAGAAGGGTAGGCAGAGTCTACAGTTTTCCATATGATACAATCTTTGCATATCTCTCTTGCTTTACTGACATCCACCAATCTTTTTATGCAAAGCCACCAGTTTTGGGTGTTGAAAAAAAAATATATATATAATATCCAGAAATATTATAATACCTGTGCATAACTTTGATCATCAATTCCTTCTTTCAGTGGTACATTAACAGAATAATATCGACCACTCTCAGCTCCTATTTCGTACATGTCACCAGTACCAGGAAAAAAGTAGTTCCCATATTTATGGAAGCTAACGGTCATCACACGATCAGTCAAATAGAATGCTTCTTGGACACCATCTCCATGATGAACATCAATATCTATGTACAGTACCCTAGGGTGATATTTTAGTAGTTCCAGAATGGCTATTACTATGTCATTTATGTAGCAAAAACCTGAAAACATTACAATATTATAATTAAACAATATTATAATTATTAAGGATTTTATTCACTGTCTCATAAAAAAAGAGAGAGAAAACAAACGCACCATTTCTAGATACCCAACATTTACATAAAAATATAGCATGTTTATCTAATCCAGAATTGAATTATTAACTTTTACTACAGATAAGCAAATAATAATATTTTATACAGTTACACACTTTTGATTATCTTACTGTACTTCTTTCAATACAGAATGAGCTACACTATAACTTGGCAAATTACCAGATGGTTCGAATTTCTTAGCATGATGCATTCCGCCTGACCAGTTGATAGCTATATCGCAGATGTTGTTGTTAAGTTTTACAGCTCCTTCTAAAGAAGCACCCGTGTACATGGAGCAGAAATCAAAGAGCCCATCAAAAACTGGACAATCGTCACCTACATTGTAGTGCAGTAAGTCTTTAGAATAGCCTGTAATACAAAAATATATTGTACGTGATTTTTAATTCTCACCTAATATTCAAAGTAATAATCGCTTTTCTATTTTATTGATTTTTATGGTCCTATATTGAGAAAGTTAATGGTTTACATTAATTTATACATAAGTTCAACTATCACAAAATATAGTGATATCATTTTTCTTTCTATTTTAGGTACAAGTGCATCTACTTGGTCCATAGATAAAAGGTTATAAGAAGAGAAGATTTTACCACCAGTCCATTTGTTACTTTACAATATATATATTATGCAATGGCAGACATTTATTTTGAAGCATTTAAAACCATTCACAGGTAGAGTCAAAACAACACAACAAAACATGCATGAGATAATAAACGAAACTATTAAAAGTTGGTAAGCCTCCATCTTGCGCAGACTGTCTTTCTATACTGCAAAAAAGTAACCTAAACTAGTTTCTCAATGGATCTCTATGAAGATAGATCTAGAAAATTGTAGTCATATTACAATGCTCTACTTCTACCACAGCCATTGGGACATAATTTTATAACTATATTAGAAACAATATTGGAACTAAATTAGTTTACAGTGAAAACAAAATTTGAACTATCATTGTACCTAATATTATTATATTAAGTATAAAACTTGGTGATCTATGTTCCTATTATAATCTGCAAAACTTTAAAAAAATATTAATCAAAAACTATGTATATTCACACAAAGAAACAAGGCCAATACAATAAGAGCATTCCTCTACCAATTCAGCCCTTTATTGTGGGGCAGCTATAATAGTTATTGAAATGCTTTACCATTTTTTCAAAAAATTTATAAATTAAAAAGGCACAGCCAAATTAATCCAAAAAAATTAAATGATTGTCACTTACTCTGTATATTCTGAGGTGTAACATTCTGAAGAAATTCTATGTAATCTTCACTGTGAAATCTACACATATCGAGTGCACTAGCTCTGTACGGTTTGTAAACCTGCATTTTTTTATGAAGCCCATAGTTCACCACCAAACTGTGTGTCACAGCGAGCCTATGAGGCTTCATTGGGTGTCCCGGCCCGTAATGGAAATTACCAACATCGGGATTATAAAAATAAGCCACTCTATGTTCGCTCATAGTGGATATATAAAAACGTACTCTTTCAAAACAAAAATTATTCCCAGAACTAAAGCTATCACAATAAGACGTTTAGTTAACTGAATATCATTTATCATGATCTTTTTTGGTTCCGCTCTTTTCTCTTCTTCTTTTAAATAGAAGCTAGAGTTACATTGTTAAATGCACAAAAACCACAACCAAAGCAACCACGACCAACAACAAAAAGAAAACGATGGGACTGTCATTAGGTTTTTGATCAATAAGCTTTCAATTCAATCTGTCAGATTCAATAGTTCAATAGTTCTAAATAGGTATTTTTTTTTTGTAATATACCATGCGTCCTTTACATTAATTTTCTTTACAACTACAGAATTGAAAACTAAAAAATATATATAATAACTAAATTAAAAGCATCGGTCTCTATTGCTAATTATAATTAGAGGAAAAACAGGCAATTTACTATTGCGGTAGAGATAAACTGCGGTCAACTTCAGCATTTAAATGGGCCGGCTTGACCGATGCAACACGACATTTTCACATAATACAGGCTTGAAATGATAATTTCCTCTGTTTCATTTCGTGCATTGAGTGAGAGTTCCGGTGGTCCACTCCTCCTCCACACATCACAACCTATCTCCGTCAGCCCCTCTACCCTCCCCATCGACCCTCTCCGTCCTCCATGATACATTTTATTCCTACCCAAGAGGCTGGCAACGCAACGAAACCGTGAGTGTCCATGGGCGGCAGTGGCCACCTATGCTCAGGTGACTCGCATGCTCGTTTGCTTCTCAATAATGCTATAAAATACCTATATATTATAGTTGTTGTCCTGGAGAGATAAAATGTCGTAACTAATGAATTATATTGAATATTGGACATTATAAAAATTTGCACTATTTATCGGCCACGAAAGTTATAACTTTTATAAGTACAGAAAATCATAGACATAAAATAGGCGGACAAAGCTTTGTTAAACATCGATTAAAGACTCCACTAATATATTTTCTCTGCTTGAGTAGTCAACCGTCCTGTTTTTCCAGGACATGTCCTAGTTTTATAGTGTTCTAGAATGTCCTGGAATATTTTAAAGCAATATTCTGGGTTTTTAAAGCGCCCTGACAAGGTCATATATTTTAAAATTTGGCACACAAATATTTCCATTCTTATGTTACTGGCGGCCTCATGGCTCGCCAGTGCTCGCGCTGCCTAAGTTATCATTATTGAAATGAACAACGGAAAACTATTTAATGAATGGGTTAATTTGATAAATTTTAGCGCTTTAAATCCTACTCAAAAGACGACAACATAAATTACTTATATATTTTAAATGTATTTCCAAGGAACAATATGCAAAATTACGAAAAGTGACTGAATACGTATTTAATATACCAGAACATAAAGGCATTATTGAGAGTTTTTTCTCTCAAAACTTTACAGTGAATAAAACAAATAAATCGATTACTGACAACAACAGTAGCTGCAATCTTTAAAACTATCTATAAAATACATATGAATTGTCATCAATTTAAGATTATTTGTTAATTTAACCACAGATATTGAAGGAAATCGGTGGGGGTTGAAAAATATAATAAATATACATAAGTTTGATATTTAGAATTCATTAAATATTTTTAGATATGTATTTTATGTAGATATAAAATTTAAATAATGTATTACAAACTATAATATATATTGTATTTGTTATATATTTCAATAGCTTGTTATCAGCCCATATAATTTTATTCAACTACTTTTATTAAAAAACCTTATTATTATTATTACATGAATTTCATTTAACCTATTTTCACCACATACTAAGTTTATTGAAATTTGTGGTTGGTCACCCTATTCCCTACAAACGCGGGTCAATTTTTAAAAATATGACAATGAGTGATATTTTTAAAAATTTATCCGTGTTGTTCTAAAACAAGTCATCAATGGAGTAGTTTATTATTATTTAATTTTTTTTTTATCGTTTTTTAGTTGAATGTATGAAAAGAATCATAGTATATTTTTCTTCATAATAAAGCATAATGTAGTAATCACCTAAAATTAAAATTAATATGAATCTTTAATTTCATAATATCGATGAAAATGTGCAGGAAAGAAATTGATAATTTCTAAAGTGTATAGATTATAGTAATATTACACTATTATTATATAATAAAATAAGATGACGATTAATTAAACATTAACATAATTTTGATGAACACAATACTTTTTTATAATTTACTAAGAAACGAATTGAAATATGACAAACATAATTATTTTTGGAAAAGGTTTAATCTATTGTATGATTTCCTTTTAGAGGTAATTTTAAGAATTATAAAAATATAAAACTAATAATTTAAAAATAATAAAAAAGGTGACTCCATTAGCACAAAGAACAGATTCTCTATTGTTAAGCGACCGAGTAATGTGACAACGCAAGAAATACGAGACCGATGTTGTTTAAGGCTATTTCTTTTAAGTCGGTTTATATCTCTGCTTTTGACGCTACTTTAAATAAAAAAATATAAAATACTCATCGAATACTCATTATAATACTTAATTTAGCACTTATTATAAATAAAGTAAATTGTGCTTATCGAAAATAAGAAATACCATCTTTTTTCATAGCTTTTTACGTGTTATTTCAGCACTTTTTAATAGAACACTTCGACGTTGTAACGAAAAGTGCGACAAAACTACACTGAATGCAATGAGTGCTAAACTATCTGTTTTAGCATTCATTTACTGCGCTCGTGTGCATCTTCTCTTTTTTATGAAACGCCCGTTTGTGCGTTTCTTACAACTTTACCGTTGTAACTTTAACGCTGACAGCGTAATAGCAGTCGGTAGACTTTAAGTTTACCCGTTGCACTTTCTAGAGATTTACTTCACTTCACTCCTTCAATAATGGTAATCATATAGGAGACTTATATTAGTGCCATCTTTAGGTACAATGTTTGTATTGAAATGAAAATAATTCTTCGTTACGAAAAAAAAAAGTAACGAAACGTTCAGAGTTTTGAAAAAGAAAACCAAACTAGCCAGTGCAAGTACTAACTATAAACCTTTTTCAAGGCGTTGCTCGACGTTTTTTCTTATTTTCATTATTAAGAGGTTGTGAGTTTTAGACTTGAAAGGATTAGAATAAAAGGATTCAAGGAAGCTACGGCGAGTAGATAGCATAAGCGTGTGGTATAGTTTTAATAAAAGGACATAATTAACGATTTCCAAAATATCAGGATATTTACTTGTAAACGCTGAACTGTATTTTTGTATGTGGGTGTGCTGCTTCCAACGTATATCTATTTCAGAGAGCTTAGAAACATCAGTAAAGATGGTATGCAACTACAACCAACTATTCTCTACTATGGAGCGGAAGTAGAGATTAGCACTGGGATTGCCTTTTGAAATACCAAAGTCTAATATAATTCGTGATTCCAATGATATGATTTTGAAAGGTTAGTTAAAAAGGGGTAAGGTTTTAATAGAATAAAAATTAGCTTTTATGGTTGGAAGTCTCTAGAAGCTAATTATAAGGCATGACGTTTGTTTGAACTACCATATTGTCCAGGTTCAAAGAATTTAGACAAAGTAGATAACAAAGGAAATAGGGGGTGGTTTGTTAAGCGCAGTAATTGGGATAGAAAATGGTCAGATAAAAACTGACGACGAAAAAAGAAAGTTAGATCTACACATTCAACTTGAAGTGCGTTTATGGGTGAAGTTTTCATACAACCGATGATTATTCATTGAACTCTGGCCTGAACAAGGTTCAGTTTTTCAAACCAGTGGAATTGATTGACTCTAACGAGAATATTCCACAGTCCAGATAACCAGGAACAATCGTATTGTATAGGATTTTGAGGAAGTAAAGGTGAGGAAGTGAAGTACTATATACCAGATAAGCAACTTAGGATGTTGATTTCTTTTCATTTTTGACGACGTGGTTAACGATTGGCTTCGTAGGTCAACGCTTACATCCGGCACCGTTCTCCTCCTCAAGAAAACAACTCTTAGAGGCGGACAACTCTTAAATTCAAGGGAGTGAAGGTGCAACTGCAAAGACTGTAAGGATTCAGACCGCACCGAGGCCGCATTCAGAACAGAAATATCAGAAAAGTATAAGAGCTGGTCATCAGGCTATTGACAAATTTTATAGACATATAGACTTATATATACAATAAACAGCTCTTAGTCGGTAATATACAAATTATATAAAATGAGGCTCAGTCAGACTCTTGAGCAAGAACCCTCCATACTAA
Organism: Eumeta japonica; assembly: GCA_005406025.1. NCBI lineage: Eukaryota > Metazoa > Arthropoda > Insecta > Lepidoptera > Psychidae > Eumeta > Eumeta japonica. Next base: position 29,354 of record BGZK01000779.1, read on the forward strand.
TCTCGAGGTTTAACTTCATCACCGTTACCGAGCTGTAAAATAAAGTTATTCTACCTCTCGGGCGTCCTCGGCTTGTGAAACTTATTCGTGAGGATCGAAAACTGAATATTGTCATGTACGAATGAGACATTAAGAAAAGCTGCTGTAACAGATCTTTCCTGGGCGAAAGACACACCAATATCATAGGTAAATATGCTGAGGCTATCCATTGCGCTTCTATTCTTTCTAAATTCATACTAATAATTAGCCAGGAGGCCGCGGTTCACGACTATACCCTCTAATTGGTTCTTAACTAAGTATTCAGTCTTCTCTTTGCCAAAACAGAGGACAGCGCAACCGGACGTTACGCAGGGGGTTATCTGGATTCCCTTTGTTTTTAGATATTGGAAATATAATCTGTATTATCCAGATGTTAAAAATGTCACCTGTATTCATAACCGAGTCATCTTTATTCAAGTAGTAGGAAAATGTCGGATTAGAAGCGTTAGCTAGGAACAAGTAAGGGATGCCATCTATTCCAGGCAGAGGTGGATTCACCAGCAGACTGAGTAAGCTGGAACCTAGGCGGCAGATTTCGTGGGCGGCAAATTTGGCCCACAATGTTATTTATGTTTTACAGAAGTTGAAGAGATTAATACGTAAGTACCTAAATATTTTTAGGTCCACACAAACAGTTCAACATGTAACATGTTTTACCAATTAGATATTTTTTTTTTTACAATTTTCATCGTCGAGTTTGGAATACGAGAAGAACGCAAAAAGAAATTGTAAAACTTTTGTAATTTAATTGAATTTCATCCTCCTCTGCAGCCGGATTGTTACCAGAAAACTACGTATTATGTTTTTAAACTGTAAGTAAGTGCAAAAAAGATTATTTAATTCCGTTTATCGAATGCATATTTTTGTGTAAGTCCTATTAAGACATAACTTAACCTTCCTCGTTAGTAGTACACTATTAAGCTTTTATTAGTTTAGAAACACGCATATTCAAAAACTGTTTCTTATGCAATCCTAACTAAATCGGTGAATTGTAAAAATAATGTAGGAGTTGACACGTTGATCCCCTAATTCACAATCATATTAAGTACGTGAAAAAGGTGGTGTAATTAGGATGATAATGCACAAATCATAAAGTTACAATTGCATTGACAAAAAAAATTAATATGATTGTGAATTAGGGTATCAAATTGTAGAGGTCAGTAGGCGCGTTAAAATTTGTATCGTCTACTGGCGGTAAACATGTAAATCTGGTACTGATGCCAGAGGCTGAATCTTTCAGCGATGAGACAAATAGTTGCAATTCATATAATGAAAAGGGCGCAACTAAGCTGTTTGTGAGAAGGGAAGGATTTTCATTGAGATTAGAAAAACATGAGGAAGATAGGTTATTCATAAACTAGTCGACCCACTTAGTAGTGTTCATGCACTAAGAAACCGCCTCACGAAAAGAGCGACAGAATTTACAAATCTGAGTCCAAAATGTGCTGGAAAAAACATCCGGAACAATAGATTCATAGAATCCGCTTCATCCTTCTAACTTTTTCTATGAAAAAAGCGCCTGGACTTGTCACGTATGCTAGAAAGGTTGATATAGTTTTCTTCGAATATATTCCGAAAGTATAAAATTTCAGCTCCTCTTCTCTCCCCAACAACTCGTGTAAATTCTAGATCCCACCATGGTGGAGACGGTACAACTACTACAGAATATTTCTTTAATGGAAACATGTCATCAGCCACCGATACCATATGCATGGTGTATCAAAATCGATGGGTTCTTTTAAGAGATATCATTAACGGCAAATTCTAAAAAAAGGATTTTTTCGAAATAATATGTGAAAATCTTGATGGATTGATGTTTGGTACTCAGTTATCTTTTTCCGTTTAAAAAACTGCATCGGATGCTATAAAACAGATCAAAATCAAACAACGTGTTCGAACGATATTATAGCTGAAAAATTTATAAAAACGAGTTTTTCAATATTTATAGATTTTTGAATTTTTAAAGTTCAAAACGTATTAGAACTATATTTTTAATCTCAAAGAGCTTGAAAAAAGAATAACATCTATCTTTTAAGCAAAGCGAACTCAATAATTTACTACCACTTTGATTTTAACACTTTGAGCTCGTAAGTAGTAAAAAGTTTCAGGGATGGCCTAAACTTAAAGGGTCGACTATGGTATAACTTTTTATTTGCCATTGTAGCAGATATTACTAATAAATTAAAAATTAAATGGAGAGTAAATGTTATAGGCCCTTTTATTTTTTTTAGCTGTAAAGAACGTGATCTATTTTGATTGTTTTTCTTTTAAGAAATATATTTTCTATGAAATACTATTTGCAAGCGATATACGAAAGGAGCATTTTTTAGTTAGTAAGTTATTAAATTCCGTGAACTTGAAAAATTGTTAAAATATATCGCAAATCTTAATGTTTTTTCTAAATTGTATTGATTCATTTTCTTAATTAAGACATAATTTCATGCACCTAATATAATATAAGTTTTCAATTGTGGGTTTAAAAATCGTTGATACAATTTACTTCAATATATCTGTTTCTCTTTTTATTCTTTTCCAGGGTTAAATAGAGAAATTTTATTAAAAATTAAAAATAAGGGTGTGCCATAAGTAATGTTATATTGTACTCACCTGTACGAAAATAAAAATAAACAGATCAATTTTGAAAGCTAGTCAATCAGCTGACTTCGATTGAATTTTAATATACAACTTTAAAATAATAATACATATTTTTAAAACTATTAAATTTTAAAATTTTAATATTTTTTTAAAACTAAACGTTGAAAAGTTTGTCTAAACAAAATTTTTCTAATAAAACACTTGTGAATTATTTTTATTTTTTATCCTCTAATTAATAATTTTACTTCGTTTTTTCTTTCAGATAGATAGGAAAAACCAATTTTAACTAACTAATTTGTTTTAATAAAGTGATATGCAATCTCAATAATTGTTTCACTTTAAAAATAGCACACTAAAAATATTAAGTATTTTTTGCCCAATATAATGATATTACTTAAACTTATTAATAAAATATCCATACAGTTCTCCTATTTACTGAGTCAGGCAAAATAAATCATTAGGTAAAAATCAAATTATCAAATGATCTAGAAAAAATATGTCTTCCAAAAATACTCTTACCTAATTTTTACAGCATACAGTAATTAGAAGTATTATGCTCTTTGCTACCAAGACTAAATGCAAAACTGGCCTGGCACATTAGAAAAAACAAAATGTAACTGTATCTATTTTAAAATGGTAAAATTTACTAACCTTTGAATTATTCAATATGCATTAAAATAGAAACACTTGCACTAATAAGCTACGTATATATTATTTAAAACTCGACCAATTTATCAATTTTTTACAGTGTCGTGTCGTGATACAAGAAAATAATGTTCCGCCTTAAATCATAACATCAGTACTTTGATGTTATGATCTAAGACGGGGAAATCTTTTTCTTAACTTATATTAAGTACTGTGAAAAGAAAGTTTTGCAAATTTATTTAATGGTAAACGAAACACTTGAATTTCATACAAATTTATTACGTCGTGCGTTTTGATACTACAAAAGAAATAAATCCGCAATTAACATTAAAGAATGTGAATTTGATTACGTGATTTCCAAAAAATAAAATAAATAAGTAATTTTTATATTAATTTCAAAATCCATGACAAACGGACTGGATGTACGTCCATGTGAGTGCAAACATCAAAGAATTTATTGTGTATATAAACAAATGTATGCAACTGTATATTAACAGTAATTTGTCAAAATTTATAGTTGAAGTGAATGATATGACAGCATTAAATACATCACGACATCTTCCACATTATATCACCCGGCGTTACCTCTTTGGCTGTTATAGTTCGTACAAGTTTTACAAAGTCAGCAGAGTAGTATATTTCCCTTACTACGTACAAACATAAAGATATCACATTTGTCTACTGATTTCTCACATCCCTACATTCTTCGTCGCAACACTTATAAATATTTTAAAACATTATTATAAATTTAAAAGGGCATATTTTCAGGACGATCTGCAACAGGTTAGAAATATGTGAAAGGTATTTATGATTCTATTTTTTTATTAGGCGTAGAGAAATCGTTTATTACATTTAATTCTGTTTTAAAAATGTAATAAGGAGTCATCCATAAATTACGTCACATAAATTATAAGACCCTCCCCGTCCTTGTCGCAGGTGGTCACACGTAAATGAAAACAGCAGTTTTTACATTTTTTTTTTGTTTAAAATACTCTAAATGTTAGACAACACAAAAGACATAAACCTTTTTTCATTTTCGTATTTCGGATTTGACGTCACAAAGCTTTCGACCTGCTCCTTGTCGCACATTGTCTCATTTCCTGTGTGACGTAATTTATGGATGGCCACTAATACGGTTTTTTTTATTTATGTTATTTTTTGAGACTAATTTACGCCATACAGTAACGTGCTGTAAAAAAATTGAAAATCGTAAGTTCGTCCGAATTCAAAAATTATTTCTTATCCACAGTTCAGAATGCATTATCATACTGTGTATAAACAAAGTAACTAACGCTTATAACTAACGAATACATTCACATAAAAAAAATTTAATTCGCATTTTAACACTGGAAAATAAATCGTTTTAGTTCATATTTCGTATTGTGACTTTAATTACACAGTTTTACGTTGCTATTCTAATATTTTTTTCATAATTAAGTTCTAATTTTCACAGAAAATATTTCAAATTTATGAATAAGATGAAATACTGTGTTTCATATTAAATATGCCTGAAACAACTTGCAATTGAATATGTATTAACTAAGATTTCTTTATAAACTTCATGTTAATTTGTAAACGAAAATATTTGAAATGTTTATTTAATTGCACGACGTACAACGCACATAGTGTGAGAGTGCTCTATTCTCAATATGTGGTTAACTTCAATTTCGCTACATAAAATAGTTCTTATGCTCTAAACTAACCTAAGTTAAATCCAGATTATTATTAATATTTAAATAACTAGAGACAAAAAACTAATGATTATTTTCTTTTCTTATTGATTCACTTTAGACAATGTAACAAAAAATGCAATAGAAAAATAATGTAGGCCGTCCTATGGTCTGTGCATCGGTGAGTCTTCACGTTTTAGAGAAATACAAATAATGGATTTAGAGAAATTGTATTAAATAAGTGTCCGTTTATCTTAGAATGATTCCTATTCATTTTTGTTATTGAACTCACAACCGTTTAAAAGTTATTTCATTTTATTTCGATTATTTCAACTTTCATTAAAAGTCTATTGAATTCTTAGATTTTTTTTTAGTAAAAATTATCGTCACTATTTTCATCTCTTTCTTGTCATGTAGATGCGTGTACTTTTTGTAAAGTTCTTTAACACATGTTTTTTGTTATAATATTTCAATATGTAATCATGAGGTCTGGGTATATTTCCTTACTTGGTTACATATAAATGAAAAGGTTTTGCATTTCTTTTCTTGATAATCGGAATTAAAAATTTGTGAAAACAATTAGAATTTGTATAACTAGCGTTAAAATATGGCGTTTACTAAACATACGAAAGCACTTAATTATTGTGTTTTAAAATGAACTTAGCACTAAGTTGGACACTTTTGTATTTTCCAAATTTTTTGTACTTACGGAACATTAAGCCTGAAAGAGTGTTTCGGTAAAAGGTTTTTATCTGGTAATGCAAAGGATAATTTTAAAATTATTTTAAAAATAGGTTTATATGCGGCAAAATTAATAAACATTTTAACAGTAAATATTTTTAAATTACAAGAATTCTCTACAGATACAACATAATTTGAGACACATAAACGTTTTTACCTGATATGTTCAATAATAATTTTACTATGCTACAATTCTAGATAGTGCTGCGTAATTTTAACACTATAGGTGCAAAATATAAGGCAACGGTCATTAGTTACTACGACTTAAGATTATTTCCAATGAGTCCGACAACGACGATGACCAAAAAGAAGAAGATAACAACACTTAAGAAATATGAAATTAAAAAACCGTCCAAGTGTATATCGCGCCACGCGCACTGTGGATAATTAGTTACTTGTCATAGTATAAGGACTACAAAGGGGCATTTTTTTGGATAGTATGAACCTATCAATTGAGTTGAAGATTTAACTCCTAATAACGACTAAAAATGGACCTACATAGGACGAGTGTTAATTACGATCATATGATTTTATATTCAATTTTATATTTACATTTTACATGGTTCGCAACCATATACTATATATTTTATACAACCAACAACGACAACAAATGACTTGACGTCGCAATAGACACAATGTTACACTTTCTCGAACATCGTTCAAAAATGACCAATCCTTTTATACAAAATTTATATTAAATATATTTTATTACTATTAAATGACTTTACGATAATGTAATACTATTTTAATGCATTTACCTAAATACATAATATAATACTCACTATAGTTTCAAAATGTAAAAATAAGATGTGAAAAAGGAACTGAAGAAAATGAAAAACTGCACCAACAAAAGAACGTATCTTCATAGCAGTTACGTCCTTTTGTTGAAAAGCGCAGTTTTTCGGCAATAATTCGAAAACATATTCGATCATTTTCGAAATAATTTTCGTTCATAGTATTTATTACGTGTTACCTATGTCATTTATTTTATGTTTTTTGGACATGCAGTTTAGAAAATAGAGAAGGGGACACAATTCCTGCAATGTTCTTAGCAAATATTTCCAAAATTATTCACATAATCAGAAAAACTGCTTAGAAACCTAGTGTTTTTAAAAGAACTATGTGCAATTCATTGATGTTTATAAAAAAATTATCTGCTTTTGTTAAATGTATGGTGTGATACCCTAGAAATATTTATTTTTGTTATTTAACCACCATACTAAGTAACAGTTATACAAAACACCTACACTGTAAATTTTATCAATACATGTATGTACTGTAGTTTTTGAACAAAATGCCTGTTACATATGGACGGACGGCCACGACGAAATTATAAGGTTTCCATTTTCGCCATTTTTTCACGGAATCCTAAAAAACTGAATACAAGGTTTTCTTGAACATAATTGTCGAAGGGAATCACAATGAGTGCTTAAGAATGTTTAGAAATGAATGCACAATTTGAGCAAAATCTCACCACTATTAAGTTAACCACTCTATGGAATGCACATCTCAATTTTGCTTGCTTGCACGTCAAAGAATATAGCGGGGAATTCTTTTTCTACAACTTTCGGAGCAATTATTACCGGAATTATTCACGTAATCAAAAAATTACTTAGAAACCCATTGTCTTTAAAAGATCTGTCGAAATATGAACTACATGTCAATGTTTGTTAATGAACATTTTGTTTAGCTTCCGTTATATGTATGGTTTGCTCACTCTATTATAGAAATATTTATTTATGTTATTTAAGTAGAAAATTAAGGAGCAGCTTATACTAGGCACCTATAATCCAAATTTTATCACTATAAGTCTAGTAATTTTTAAATAAAATGTCTGTGACATACGCAAGGATAGATGAACGGAAAGACGGACAGATATGACGAAAATACAAGGGTTCTGTTTTTGCTAATCTAATAATTAAAGGCATTTAATTCGGAACCCTAAAAAATTAAGCAAATAAATTTATTTGTTTATATTTAAAATTATGTACATGTTGAAATTGAATACTCTTTGGTAAATCGTCTTTAGGATCAATATATTTTATAATAATAATATTTCCATACAATTTGCTTTTATTTTGAAATATTTTATAACTATGGATGAACGTGTTTGAGTGCATGAAAAACTTCGATAAACCGCAATCTCGTATGCTAATTATTAATGATTTCTCTTTTACAATAAACATTAATATAATGAACGATATATATTATTTATATTATTCGACAATAAATATTGATTTAGAATTTTCGCAAAATATTTTATGCACAACGTGGTCATGTTATAGATGCTAAAATCGTTTGTCAGTCGTTGTCGTCATTTTACTAAACTCATTTCGGCATACACGTTTGACTGTTACTCAGCAATACATTATTTTTTCACTGGTTTCAGCTAGGCACTTGTCAAAAACTGTCTTGCATGTCAAAAACCCAAAAAACAGTATCCATGAGCTCATTGTATTGATTTTTTTTTTAATTATTGTGAGTAACCATTCGCAGGTATTTGATATTAATTGAAAGACATTGTTTTTTCACGCAAATGGCAAATTTAATTCTCATCTGATAGCATTGGTCACACTTTCACCTATATTTTTGAGGTACTTTATTAATAAATATTGCTTATAAATTTTACGATCATTATTTTCTTTCAAGTCTTGGGCCTCATATTTATATTCTAAGACTTTCGTTAAATAAAAAATTAAAACGGAAAACTTTAGTGAAACTGGTCTAATCATAAAAACTTTAATAATTTTTATTTAACCTTAAATATCAAAAACAAAAAGTAATTTATATAATTTTTAGTTTCGATAGTTACACTACATGTAATATACATCTTGTTACTTGGCTTAAACTACCTATATAGCTATTTAATTGAAATCCAACAAAATAAGATGTATTTCAAGTGTTATTTTGTAACCTATGAAATAAAAATATTTTGAATTTGAATTTATAAGACTAAACACAAAAAACAAAAATAATATTAAACTCACAAAACACAATCACGAAACCATAAACCATTTTGACCACCAACTTTTCGTACTATCCAGCCCTGGTATTAACTAAAATAACTTGAGCAAATTTCAGCGAAATTGATTCAAGTATATGGATTCTTAGTGTTACTAACAGAATTCTAAAAAATATATTGGATATCCTTTTATTGGTTTTTAATTGTCTCCATATTAAATTTCATTGTAATGGGATAGAATATAAGAATTTTTAGTGATTCTCATGAAACCCTAAGAATCTATCGAATATCCATTTATTGGTTCTCAGTTGCCTCCATTCTCCATACTATGTTTTATTTGAATTGGTTAAACTTTATGGGTTTTTAATGATCTCACGAAACCCTAAAGAAGAATCAAGCCCTTGATATTTTTCATCATAGATAATTTCCCGCTCTCACCACCCGTGTGGTCATAGAACGAATCCTACACATTTTGTATCGACTGGTGATGCTTTGTCCATCATAATTCTGATCCCGCTCCTCATCTTTGATTTTGACCGGACCTACATCGCAATTCCGGTTCCGCTCCTCCGAAATCAAACATTTGATTTCATTGCAATAAAATTGACTCATTTATACGTTTTTCTATAATTTCACGAAGGAACCCTAAATATTATTTACAATTATTTATAACTTATACAAAAAGTCACGAAAATATGTTTCCGTGTTTAATGATTTCTGATATATATATCATCTGACCATTACTCTTGTGAATTATTTTTTCCAACGCATTTGTTGTAACCTGAAAGGAAGTGGTCTATTCGTGAAACCAATCTTTTTCTAAAAAAATCGGCCAATTGTCACGGACATGTGTATATTTGTGTTTGATAGCACAAAATCAAAAAGTTCTAAGAAGCAAATAAAATTTTGCCGTATAATTCTAATTGTCTTATAATTTTAGAATAAATTATGTTCTTATGTAAAACTAAGAAATGGCTTTTCATAGAATTGAGTTTGTCTGAACGCAAATTAACATATGGGACAAAATTTAATATTTATCTATAATGCAATCAAACAGCTCGCTCCTTTGATACATTAACCTTTTGTAATAACCTTACATTTTAGAATTACCTTAATCGAAGATCGAATTACAATATTAATTTTACCACTGCCGCTAAAACTTTAAATTTAAATGTCAATTTAGTTATATATGTCAACAGCAGTCTCAATATAATTCGAAAAGGTTTGTGAGGGCATATTTTTTTCAGTAAAATTATAAATATTTGAAAACTCAGAGCAAAGTTTAATGTTGTGTTAAAACTTTAATCGTTCCACTGTTTTAAGCACATCTACCTACAATCTATTTTAATTCAACGAATTTGGATTATAAGTACTCCACAGTGTCTTAAAAAGGGTTTGTGCTGCTAACGATGTTATCGCCTTGTGTTGACAACGTCTGGAACTGACCGAGGGGTAACGTGTTCTCTGAAGTGTAAAGTAGCTTAATTGACTTAAATTAGAAACTCGTTTGTTAATTCGTAAGTAATTTGAATCGAATATATACTTTGTAGTTGGAAGGTAGAACTCTTTTTTACCATTGAATCAACACTTTCGAGTTAATCGTCCTATGGAATGAATAGGATCTATCATTCAAAATGGAATGCTATTGTCAAAAGTAGTCAAAACACGCTCAGTTCCTAACCGCCATTTTTGTTTTTGCTTTTTCGTTGTCGGTTTTGAAATCACGACTATGGTTATAAAGACTCGATTGATATTAATTAAAGTTTATGCTTCCTATTATTTAGAGGTCTTACCTGTTTATTAAATGTTATTTTCACTAAATGTTTAGGTGTTAAGCAGATTAAGTATCTAATATCCAGTAAGTTCTAACATCCTCATAAAAGTGTTGTCAAATTTAGCTTAACAAACCAAGTTCATAAACAACTTACTGTAACATTGTTACCAATAATTGTAAAAAATTTTATAAGCACGAAAATGTCTAATGTCAGCTATGATTTGGATACTTCTGGAGGGCTGATGCCCGTAAGTATTTTCGTTTCAAACAATTATAAATGCAGCTCTACTTCACCTAAGATGGCGCCATTTTATGCTTATTGTACAGTTTTACCAAGTCTACAACCTAATATGAACAATATTACTATTACAGTTAATTCGTGCTCTTATAAAACCGCCCGACGAAGATTTGAATGCACAAAAGCCTAAGAAACCTCAACATCCTTATTATAAACGTCCTGGAAAAGGTCATAACCATGATTCTTGCGATGCGTGTGGCGAAGGCGGGGATCTTATATGTTGTGACCGCTGTCCCGCCAGTTTCCATCTTGGTTGCTAGTTGGTGTTTTATAAATTTATATACTTTGATAATTTAAATCATAAGTTTGATAAATCAAACTTAAAAACTGATAATTGTGAATTCAATTTTAAAAACTCTTTGTACTATTCTAAAAATGACAAATTTTTTTTTCATATTTATATGTATAAATTATTATTGCCAGTTGTTGCACTTGTCCATTACATATAATTTCTTCATTTGTAAAAAATGAAATTATTATTGTTATTACAGTGACCCTCCCTTAGAAGAAAGAGACATTCCCACAGGACAGTGGCTATGTAGAGAATGCCGTGGGAAAGATGCTGAAAAACCAACCAGCACTCGCAGCAGTCGGGCTCAATCGCCTGTAGATGTGGCACCATTTGAAGAAACAGAGAAGAAAACTAGGTTGCGACTTATGTGAACCATTTTTAGTTCCCTTTATTCATATTGTAAATTTAGAACTTTAATTTGAAACCTATTTTGATATATGAAAGTGTGGCAAAAATAGACTTCCCTTCTTTATCTCCATAGCTTGTGTGCCAAACAAATTGAAATAACTTAAGATATAACATATTTCAAGGAAAATCAAATAATGTCTTAGAAATTAATAGTTTTCTAATAAAAATGTAATGTTAAATTTTATAGCACTCTTCTTAATTTATGAACTAAGAAGTAAATCTTAAAATATTGTATGGAACTTTCCATATTTTAACTGAATGCATGTTTAATCCTTTTAAAAGGAACATGAAAATATGTTAGTAGTTTAGCACAAGGGCATAGCTTCATTTAAGGAAGTATGAAATTGTACTAAAATTATGTTAAATTGGTAGGTAAATAAATGTTCATGTTTGTGTTCATCATGCACCTTATAAATGGCTTATAAAAATATATTTTTGAAAAGCTTAAATAAGTTGAAATATTTTGTTTTTTTTTATTCTAGGTCTCAAAGAAATAACTCCAATACAAGTCAACAAACCTCGGAAAACAGGAAAGAGGAAATCAGAGACTTGGACCGTTTACAAGGGAACATAGATGAAATTATAAATGATGATGCCAAATCAGCCTTGGATGTGCTTGTGAAAGCAGCCAGAATATTAAATCCTAGACAGTTTGAGCTGCCTCGGGAAATAGGAGTACCTTTTGGTTTCCCGGGAACAGAGAAAGGTTGATTATTAATTAAAATTTGCTTTAGATATAATATAGGTTTCATACTACTATTATGTTTTGTAACTTGTAATCTTATTGAAAAATTATACATATACATTACGAGTTATAGGTAGTTGTTTGGTGTAAATAGAAAGATCATAAATGAGATTGATATATATTTAATTTAACAAAATATTAATTTTAATGAGGATCAAGGGTCACACTTTACCTTAATGATTTTCTATTTAATAAAAAAGCAAATATTAAAATAATTAGAACAGATAAATGAAACTATATGACACTACTGAAGAGAGGGGGTTATTACCCCTATGAAACCTGCTCCTAGATTCGCTCCTGGTAATATTACGACTCCAGTCTTGGATGTGCAAGCAATCTTAGTTGAGATGTAGATTCCATAGAGTGATTAACTTAATAGTGTTGAAATTTTGTTTAAAGTGTGCATTCATTTCTAGACATTCTTAAGCACTCATTGTGTTTCTCTTCAACAATCAGGTTCAAGAACTCTATTCAGGTTTTTAGGGTTCCGAACCAAAGTGGCGAAAATGGAACCCTTATAATTTCTTCGTATCCGTCTGTCTACATGTGACAGACATTTTATTCAAAAATTACAAGACATGTATTGATGAAATTTATAATCTAGGTGTTTTGTATAAGCTGCTATTTAGTGTGGTGGTTAAATAACAAAAATAAATACTTCTAGGGGGATCACATCATACATTTAACAGAAGCAAATAATATATTTTTCGGCAAACATTAATGAATGGCATAAATTTCAACAGTTCTTTTAAAAACACTGGGTTTCTACAATTTTTCTGATTACGTTAATAATTTCAGAAATAATTGTTCCGAACGTTACAGAAATTGTGTACCCTCCCCTATTTTTTAAAGTGTATATCCAAAATATATTAAATAAATAAATAACAGGTAACGCATAATAAGTACTCTTAACTAAAATTATTTTGAAAATGATTGGATATATTTTAGAGTTATTGCTGAAAAACTGCTTCTCAACAAAAGGACTTATACTATTTGCACTGTAGCATGGTGCGGGTGACAGTTTCAGTAACGTTTCGTTTCACACTTGAATGTTGCCACAATTTACAAATTATGACTTAACATTTCAGCTATACCGCATTCGTAATATAATAAATGGTTAATTACTCTAGCAAATTAGATTAAACCCAACTAGAATGTTCTAGTCTACAAATAAAATCATATTTTAAGCAAAGTGTTATGCGTATAACGCAACGCCATAGACGTATTTAGTGATGGGATGTAATATTACGACGGATAGTCGATGTTTTTGAATAAAAAACGTATATTGTATGTAGTTCAATTTTTATTGTTAAAAGTCTATAATCATATAAATGAAACAACCCAACATATATAGGGTAAGTTTGCCTAAAAGGTTTCTAAAAAAATATATTTTATTCGTCTAAACTCATAGCAGAATCAGAAACATCTGAATTGTCACTAAATTCATTATCTGAATCTGTGACGGATATTATTAATGATGACTCCATTATGTTGTCAATATGGATGTCACGATCCCAATCAGACATAATGTCCCTTTCTGTTTTATTCATGACTTTCGACCAGTCTTCAGGTTGAACATTGTTGATGGCCTCTTGTAATAGGGCCAACATACTATTTGCCGTAAATGGCTGCGAAGTATTATTTCTTGTGGTGTGACCTAGAGATAGATGGACTTATGACAAAAGTATTTCAGTTCAATCAATCTTTCAATAAATAATAATTTATTTCATAGGTAATGCTAAAAATTACCCTTGAACTACGTTAATCTAGTATCTGGTAATGATTTTTAAACTACATGATACGTTCGGAAAGATGATTTTTAAATATCGACCATAGACCATAGTCGATAAATGTTCAATTCCTAGAAACTAGTCATTCGCATATCCGCGATAACGAGGTCTGATCAATATCAATTTTTAAACTAATTTTCAGTATAATATTAAAGAGAACTAGATATATGCTGCGAGTGTCGTTAGCGATAAAAATGAATTGCATAACGTTACATCCCTAGTCATGTGGTACTGACACATGTCAACGTCATACAGGCAAGTGTCACCCGCACCATGCTACAGCGCAGAGTATAAGTGCCAAAAAGATACACTCTTTTGCGTGTGTACTTTAATTTACTAGTTTCATAGTAAAATACCTACTTGTTTTTCTAGTTATAGGTGACTAAAGCGCTTGTAACTATTCTCTGTGGGAAACATGGAAAAAGTGGAATAACATACATTTTTCATCTGTAGTGCATTTCTTTGTAATAATGGCTTTGGAACCCTATGATGAGCATGGTGCCAACATGCTCTTGGCCAGTTTTTTTCAGCAAAAGAAACTATAGATTTTGGTTGAAAACACGAAGATGCTTAAGGGGTAACACCACTGTAACAGCCTAAAAAAACATGTTTTTTTGTCATTTTTTTTGGGTGGAAGGAAAGGTAATAAAATTATAATATTGGAGGAAGTTATTTAGCATATATTTAAGTAACAAAATAGAAAATTATTATAAAAAAATATTCGAAAATGACGGCACCACAGCCATTTTCGAGAGGCACGTAGAATTTGAGGCACTCTGCGGCACGCAGTGTAGCTACTGCAAATTGAGATCTTGAAACAAAAAAAAAACACTTATTGTACATGCTTATAGCTAGAGAAATACATAGGGGATTTTAAAAATATTGATTTTTGTGTGATTGGCGAGTATTTGAATTAAATCATTAAATTTTCAACATGAAAAAAGATAATCATTTGTTAATAAATAATGATTAAATTAACTTATCAAAAATCCCCTACGTGTTTCTCTTCAAAATCTTATTTTAAAGATATTGTAACAAATTTGAATGAAAAGAATGAAAACTGTTGGAGTTATACTGCGTGCCGTTTTGAAAAATTGTGTTTCGAGAAAAATCCATTTAAAGTTTTGAAATGCATTATAGACATGAAAAATTCGACAGTTTAAATTTCTTACCTATAATCTGCTATCCCAGGACCGTACAGCTGCCCTTCTATATTTAAATTTTCTTCCTCATTATCTTTCCTTGATGATTTTATATTAGAACGTGCTTCTTTTGCCGCATCTGTCAAAGACCGCTCAGCGTGCTTAACCCGTTTAGCATCGGCTTCAAGACAAAAATTATATGATTGGACGCCAACTTCTATCTCCAAAACTTTCATAATTTGTAAAATATTACTCAGACCATTGTTGAAATTACACACAGCAATATCAGTCACAATATTCAAGACTTGCCGCTTGAATAAGATTTCGGAGCCAAATTCCAAACAGTAGCATTAAAATTTATAATTCTATAGTTTAATTCATAATTAATATTATAATCGTCATCACGAACTTTTAATTTCTTCGCAGAAGCACTGACTCCTTTCGAATCACTCTCAGTCTCATATCTATTCAACGGTCGTCCTGATGACGCGTTGCTCCGACGCCGCGTTGGATACGACTTTCGTACCTTTCATCCCCTGATACACTTTTGCATTACTCATTGTAACTTATAAGCACTCTGCGATTACAAATAAACTATTAAAAATCAGCACTACACACAAAAATCGTGATTTCATGTGACGAAATTGTCCTTTTTTGTACACATGTTGACTCTACACTAACGTACTATTGATTAGAAATACTTCTACCTGAATATAAATGCTTTATAATGACATCTGTTAGTATATTTGAGAAGATAGAAATCAAAAGGTAGGACATTAGGCTGTACCTTCCCACCAGGTATTTATCTGATGCAGGTGTCATTTCGGAGCAGTCCGACGCGCTTGGGGAAGAGCTCGAAATTACATTAAAAAAAATACTTTGAGGTATGAAATATTTTTCTCCATATTCTAAAAGGTTCAAAGTATTTTTTAAGCCTTAAAAAAAATTTGATTTTTTGAAAAATTTACAGTGGTGTTACCGCTTAAGGCAATAATGTTTTGTTCTTACTATGTCCGAAATAGCAGTGCCAGAACTCATCATGTTTGCCATTTACACTTACATTTCCCATTTTGCTAAAGGCATTTGTGTACCTTTTACACTTACCATTTTTTTTATAGTGTCTGAAGAATTTGTCCAATTTCACATAAAAGAGTTAAACAAAAACAAAAGACAAATGTTGGATCAATCGCCTCCATGCTCTCATTTAATTAGAGTTTTTTTTTCAATGATATTCTATAAAATAAAAACAGTAATAATCGATATTATATTGAACTGACAGAATAAATTGAGTGTTTAAACTTAAAATTATTGTAAATCATGCTTTGTATTAAATTACATTGAATGCCAATTATAAATTAGGACAAAAGTTAAAGAATGTCAGTTATATATTTTATTATTTCTAGCAATGAAAATTTATTAATTAAAGTTGTCAAATTTGATATTAGTTTAAAAATGTGAATTAAAAGAACTTTTATATATTTATAGATTCTTAAATATATTGAATCTGTGTACCACATATCATATTTGTGCTATTTTGTGCTCTTGATTCTAGTTTTTGTCATTTGTTTTGCAATTATTGGACACATGTATTCAGATATCTGCCAGATTTTCCATTTATGTGACAAAATTATTTTTGAAACTTTATTTTACACCTGATATGCATATGGAATGCAAATTCTGCTGTTCCTCAGGTTGATAAGCAAGCAAGATACATAGAGATATCTTTGCTTATAATTCAACTTGTGATTGAAAAAGAGTTTTTATTAATAATTCAACTGTTCTCCTATGATAAATTAAAATTTTGATTGAAAGTTAACCAAATATTCGGCATTAATTTTTGGAACAAACTGACAGCTACTCACTTGTTATTCAAGTTAACAGACAATCCTAGCCTAAACTAACAGTTTAATGTATTAATTAATGTTTGGTAGAAAGATGTACACCTAGCTTTTTCAGACTTCTGTTTTTACACTTCTTTTTTGTTTCAGAATTCAAATTTGAGACAACTATAATTAACAGATCTTACGGACCAGGACATACTATCTATGATATGCATGATGTTATCTTAAGAATAGGTGCATGAGTGATACGGCTTATGGTCTGTTAATAAATCTGTCTTAAATGGCAAATTTCATAATAGTTGTACCCACAAAAATAATACTTTGAGATTTTGAAATACATTGAAATAGAAGTTTGCTAAGTTTAGAAGCTTACTTTTTTGATACAAAGAATTCTATAAGCTTATACAGGTTTTTTTATTTACATTTGTATGTATTTGAATGAATGTCTTTTTTTAATAAACATAAAAACAAAAGTCATGTATATCCAAGATTTTTAATATATGCATTAGTTAAATGAACATTAGCTGTCCTTGTCCTGTCTTTATAAGCTAACCCTGATTCAGTTTGACTTCAAGATGTATACAAGTGGTTGAAGATATTGAGGCATGTTGGACCACTTATATGCACTATTATAATATACCATATTTTTCCTTTTGAATAAATTAAAATTTATCTTACACTAGCTTTCTGCCTGCACCTTCCTCCACATTGAGATAGAGTGTATTGTATCTATCTATTGATATTGCTGTTAATTCAAATCTCAGACCGGCTTCCAATTCTTATTATGGTACTGATCCTAACTATGATTCCGGTAAAGCTATTGATTCCAGGCCCAGTTCCATATTCCAATTTGACCGTGGTTACATTTTCAATTAGTCTCTGATTTGGCTTCCAATTCTGCTACCTGCCTTGCTTTCAATTTAGCTTCTGCTATTGGTCATTTGGGCAAAGGCGGGGCTAAAGCTAATGTCAAACTTAAATATAGGCTATATTATTCGGGGATAATGTAGCTTTCTATGAATTAATTTTTTTTTTACAATCGGTGTAATAGTTTATTATAAAAGTCAAAAATATGATTAAGAATGAAGTCAGAAACAAATGCCTAGTATAGGACCATAAAAACATGTGGGTATATGAACACAATGTTGTGTAGAAATTTCAAAATGATAGCTAAAAAACTCAAGATTTATTATTTTGAGCAAATGAACATTGCATTTATACATACATATATATATATATATATATATATATATATATATATATATATATATATATATATATATATGAGTTGTTGTATGAATATCATCTTAAAAATTTATATTTTTTTCATAGTAAGCAGTGGTAAAAACAACAATGGCAGCGGCGGACCATCCGTCATAACAGTGGATTCATGGGGCTGTGTTCCCATTCCTGCCAAGTCCTGCTTTGTGTGTCAGGGCACTTGCAAAATGGCACCACTTTTGCAATGTGATTATTGCCCATTGCTATTCCATCAGGTCAGTGCAGTATTTGCACACTTCAAACAATGATCACTCTTTTATATGATATACAAAAATGTTTAGTATTGTAAAAACAAAAAAGATCAAACAATAAAACATAGTACGAGGGACATTCAATAAAAAGTGAGAATGAGTATGTTGCTGGTAACTTTTAACAAATGTTATTTTATTTTTGATACAGTTGCCTTTTAGTATAATACACTTAGTATATCCTTTTTCTAAGTTTTAAATTTCTTTCTAGAAAAACTCTTCATCTTGAGCACCTAAAAATCCCTGTACTGCAGCGATGACTGCTTCGTCATCATCAAATCTCTATCTTTTTAGATACTCCTTCAATCTTGGAAATAGATAGAAATCAGTGTGGGGTGAGGTGGGGTAAATATGATGGATGCTCAAGTATTTTTCAGCCAGCATCTTGAATTGCATTCATAGCAACGGCAAACCTGTGAATCGAGGCATTATCTTGATGGACCAAATTTTGCTAGTTTACCTCGCCGCTGCTTTTGAATTTCATTATGCAAATTTTATTTGTTTTTCATATAAAAAGTCTGTAACAGTATCTCCACAGTTGAGATTTATATCATGACCACATCTTTACCATCCTAGAAAATTGAGCCGATGAGATTGACTGCGGAAAGACTAAATTTTTTAGGAGTGGCAGATGATGGTCTCTTCCAAGTCATAGATTGTATTTTTGTTTCTGGAGCATAATGGTGAAGCCACGTATCATCCATCCATGTTGTAAATTGAGCCAAAAAACTAATGGGATTTTGTGGCAGTTCCAAAGTAGCTCAAAAAATGTTCAGCCTGGTATTTTTTGTGCATCAGTAAGCATTTAGGGCACCCGGTGCACTGATACTTTTTTCATCCCCAAACATTTGTATAAAATGCTATACACACTACCAGTAGGAATCTTGGTTCTATGGCTATAAAATGGCTGACATGACGATCTGCTACATCATTTTTTAGACTTTTTTTTATCATTTCTTTGGTCAGTATCGTTGTTGGTAACTCGAGCAAGAATTATCTTTGGTGGATATTCTTTCATGTTTAAAACCGCCAGGTTACTGTAGAATATGTTAGAGCATTTGCAAGTTTCCTGTAAGTCTTGATTAGCTTATTCTGTAGTGAAATTTTTCAAACATAGATACTTAATATACCCATTCAATTTTTTCCATTTTTAAAAACATACTATGACAAACTGAAACGACTTTCATTTTAAAAAAACTAAAGATATTTAAACAATTTTTTTTATTTAATCAATTTTTAGGTTTACCACAAATTTGCTTTTTTTGGTTCCAAAGAATTATACCTCATTCTGACTTTATAGTGAACACCCCTCGTGAGTACCTTTATATTTGTGCCTGACCCTGTCCAGTACAAGCTTTACTCATCTAAGTATCATGATTGAAGATAATTTTTGCAGCTATTAATTATACATTTGATACAGCTAAATGTTAAATGGTAATTTACCACCATTCATTCAAAAATGTGTCATGGATATATAAATATGAATGGCACATCCAAGTGCATATGCCCCTGATGAGTCAGAGGATTAGAAGTCTAAAATATGTATCTGGTGAAATCTTTAAGTAAATGATAGCCCTAACTCATAATGAATAAAATACCTTTTTTAATGCAGGATTGTTTAGATCCACCTTTGACAGCTCTCCCCACTGGTCGCTGGATGTGTCCAAATCATCCTGAACAATATATTGTGAGTATGAAGGAGGATAACCCAAAACTTAATATTTAGAATGATTTCTTTTCTAATGATTTATTACATTATATATAGGAGGAATTGGTTACAAAAAAGTACATAAATATTTTACATTTGATTGAACATAAACTTAGTTGACTGTTACTGGCACACCTTAATTGTTCGTTCCGTAATTGTTGTGGGATGTAAAGAAAGATCTGCATTATAGCAAGAGGGATAGTAAATTTATAAGTGTTAGGATATGTAATGCATCTGATCACTAAATAACTCCTATTGCCAATAGTAGATAAGCTTCTGAATATCTACATCATGTTAAGAATGCAATAAAAAAAAGAACTTTTATTTGACATAATTTTCATAATTTTAAATTATAGGGATAATATCTATAATTTAAAACTACAAATTTTTCACAAATTCATTCAGGACTGGAAGCTTGTAAATTCGATATCGGCGACGGAGCGCATCGCTTTGTGGAACCGGTTCTCCGGACCTGTGGATCAGGATGCCATCAAGATCGACTTCATCAGACGTGCGCGCCGCAGCAAGCCTTGTTTTAGGTACACTTTTTATTTTATATATATTTATTCGATGATTCGTTTAAGAATGAAAAACAAGATTGAGATTGTAATAAAAATGATATGTCTTAGGATAAAGGTGCCGTCAGTATGCCGCGGACGCGTCGTGGTGCCGACGGCGGTGCGCGCGCAGTACGCCCGCCCGGCGCCGCTGCTGCCCTCACGCCGCGAGTACGTGCGCTGTTACAATGGTACGCAAAATGCGAAACAGTTTATAGATGTACACAAATACAGATGAAATATTTTTCATTGTCAGAAATTTTGTTATTAATTTTCAGACAAGATCATGTAATGATTTTGTATAAATACATTTTGTAAAGACTCTATCTTTTTCGTTTTACCATGTTTGATATATACCTCCTTTCATAATAGAGTTAACAATCATAATTAATATGCATGGGGTGTATTGTTATGAGCTGGATGCGGTATAGTGATTTAAGGAATTTTTATATTTGAGCTTGCACATACTGTCCATTAATCTTACAAATGAGTATGTGTCTGGGTGTGCATTTGTAAATTTTTTGCTAGAGGAAGTTTATATTTACAATCAAGTAGCCAATATGATCTAAACTGTTGGCAAAGTATATTATTTTTTTGGATAAATATACTTTCATATAAGTTCTCCATCCATTCTATGTGCCCAAGTAATGCATACAATTCAATATTTATGTATACTATTTAGACAGAATTTATATATCATTACAACAGGTCATGTAACCTTAATTGAGGGCAAATATGACATTCATATTTTGTTTCATTTCGACTCCAATTTGATATGTCATGGTTTTTACAAATTTAATAATCACTATGAGATGAGTTTCAGCTGCCAATGTTCTAACAAAAACTTTTTTCCTTTATTAGTAGGTCAAAGGTGTACAAGAAGTATGACCTTTCTAAGGGGGGCTTCATCTCCAATCAGTTCTTAATAATATTATTTTAATATTATATATTTAATTTAACATTATGAAATTTATTACAATAATATTTTCCTTTATTTTTTAGCACTCAAACATTTGAAGAATCAGGGTCTATATGATGAAACTGATACACCAGATGGCAAAAAACACATTATATGTTTAAATTTGTCATGTCCAAAATACACAGAAGGTGGGATATGTCCTCATGAAGGCTCTAGACTTGAAGGTGTCAGTGAGGATGATGCTGCCAGTGACCTTAAAGCTATAGCTGCACACAACTCTCCATCTATTACTACAGATTCAGATAATTCAGATTCAGACATGGATATAGATCCGACTATTGCACCGATAAAAAGAAATAAAAAAATATTGCAAGAAGAAGAAAAAAGTTCTAAAAGAAAAGTGGAAAAGGAACAGAGGTTGGAATTGAGAGCAGACGAAGCCGAAGCGGCGGAATTGCTCGCCATAGTCGAGAAGCAGCTACAGAAGTTGGATGAAAGACTTGTCAAACTTTTAGCATGGCAGAGATTGCAACAGGTAAGAGTCACAAAGTTTGTCTTCTCGTCAAAGTGTATTTTGTTATGGGATATGGGCATTTAAGATTGGGGGTTGAATTTAATTTGACTAAACTCCAACATTAGTTGGATTGTGATGTCAAAATTCACAACAGCTAACAATGTGAAGAATTAGTTTGTTGTATGAAATCAGAGGGTTTATCATTTTTAAATAATTAACCCAACTAGATACAAGCTTTAACAAAGCGTAACCTAATGATCTTCAAAATAGCGATACATTTATGGCCACATTCCGTACATGATCTTGGCAACAATTACTTTTGCACAGATTCAATATTCATTGCATTATTCACCTTCCTTTAGCTTTGCATATACACTACCATAGTTATTTACTTTTTTACAATAAAACAATTTCTACATAATCTGTGACTGGTGGTAAACTGGTGGGTAATTGAAATCATTAACATTTCTGATGAAGAGAAAATCAAAAGATCACAAAGGAAAAATTAACTTTTATTATAATAATAGTATTTATTTCAGTGGCAATATCCTCAATTATAAAAGACTTAGTTTCCAAAGTATTTTATATGTATGATTTCTCTCAATATTATCTTAAATCTACTGTACATATATCAATAAGTTGGGGAATAAAAAATTTTCATATTTTATAAGTAAAAGTTGCAGTAAAATGTCTTTAGTTGTGCTGTTTGTATCTGACTAGTTTTGGTACCATTAAATAGATGACGTTAAAAAAGGAAAATAAAAGCAGTGTCCCACCACTTCTCTATTGTTTTTCTGTCCAGCAAAATGAGTGAATCTAACAGAAATTCAATACATTTTAGTCTTGTTACAAAGAAGGGGAAAATGTGACACAAGCCGCGACAAAAGTTATGACGTTTATGATGCAGTGTCGGTAAGAGTAGCACAAAACTGGTTCAAGTGTTTTCAGTTTGGTAATTTTGATTTCAAAGATGAAAAAAGCTCTGGTCGACTTGTTATGGATAAAGTCAATGCCATTTTGGAAAAAGTAGGGCATGATCAGCATATTAGTTCTTGCAATATAGCTGAAGAGTTGAGAATTGCCTCCAAAAAAGTTTTGACCCATTTGAAATAATCTGGATATACAAAGAAAATCAATATTTGGGTCCCACATGAACTTACTGAAAGAAACAAACTCTAGCGAAATCTGAATTGATTTTTAATAACTTGATGCTATGTGTATTATGGATTTGGAAGGATATTATTCATTATGAGCTTTTACCGCCGGATAAAACCATCAATTCGAATCTCTACTGCCAACAGCTAATGAGACGTAGAGAAAAACGGCTGGAATTCAACAGAAAAGATGTGGTTTTTCACCATGATAATGCCAGCACACATCTTTAGCCACTCGGCCAATATTGAGAGAGTTTGGTTGGAAAGTAATAATGCATCCACCGTATAGCCCTGACCTTGCACCCTAAGATTTTCACCTGTTTCGGTCTCTTCCGAATTCTGAATGATATTTTAAGTTGTTATAAAATATTTTATGTTGTTATAAATAAATTTCAGGACTGAACATTGAACTTGGCATCCATTTAGATCTCACTTCTTTTGTCAATGAAGTCAACAACCAAGGCTCATTTCATAATTTTGGACTTGGCTCTCATTTCTTTGATTTTTCACATTTTCCATTCATTTCTAAACAAAAAAGGTAAATTATCACGTAAACTATAAACAGCAGGCAATAATACCTACATACTACTTATTGTAGGTTATTAATTGTCTGGGTAAGTTTCACTATAAAGTTTTAGTTACATTAACACCCTCAAATATGTCACATCATACATACACCCCCCCCAATTTTACTTGATTAATATGTTAAAATAAAATATATATTAGAATTGAAATAATTATGAAATTAGCAGATAACCTAAAATTTCATTAGAGAAACGAATTTTATTAATATTCATAAATTAAAAAAAAAACGTTTCATTACAAAAAAATGTTTACAAACATTAAAAATAAGGTATTTTTAATTTTAGGACCTCAAAGATGTATACAAAAATATTAAGGTTCTTACATCAATTGTAATAAGCATATATTTCCGAGTTGAGCATAAAAACTTACCATTCCATAGTTATGTATTATAATTAATTGATCTTTAAAGACCCTTTCATTGATTAGTTTGACTTATTACTGACAATACTAAATTATTTAATAAATACATTTACTTGTTCTAAAAATACTTGCCGAGTTCTGAACTGTCAGATGATAAGATAGCGCTGCAAACACCGGCAAAAACATAACTAAAGATCAAATACTACTAACCTCGTTTTTGATAAACACACTATGAAAAAAATTTTTTTTTTGAATTTATGACTTTGTAATATGATGTCACACTTAAAGAAACCCCTGGGCCCCCCATGTCATAGTTAGTAACGTTCTGTTTAGACCCCCTAAGTGCGTGCGTGATGTAATATGTGAATGACCTCTAACTGGTTTCTTTGGCAGCAAAATTATTTTATAAAGAGAGATTATGAATGTTTGTGAAAAGATAATTGATAAAATCCATTCTGTATAAAAACTTTACTCCCACCCTATAATATTTACAAAAAAAGGTAAAAAAGTAAGTAACTTACATCTGCTTTATTTCAAGTGCAAGACTGTATACCCAACTTTCGTCGCCTTTGACTAAATTATATAGAGCCCAATGATTGTCCTCTATTTCACTCAGTTGTTCCTGGTCATCCGTTAAATCATGCAATATCCATCGAGTGTAAAGCTTCAGAACATTCAGATGTATATTAAAAATGTTTTACAATTGGCTCATACTACAGTGATACCTATATGCACTACCTAATACAGTATGAATTTGTCTACAAATATTTTTTATCAGTACTGATTGGTTGTTATACAGTTTGAATATTAATTTCTGTAACTGCATTCACCGACTATCACGCCACGTAAATGGTCATAAAAATCATTATGTCCACATCTGAATACACAGAGCTATGAGATGAAGATATATCACCTAATGCCAATTGAAATATAACACCTTTCTTGTTGATTTAAGCTACAGCAAATCATAAATATCATGCAAACTACAGCAAATCATAAATATCATGGCGCGAATATTCTCTTGACTTTTACCAATTCCACAAATTTTGATATGACCCATTTACATGGGTCATATCAAAATTTGATCATTATTTACATAATAATAAAATTTAATTAAAATGAAAAAATTGATGTAAAAATATATATGTTGTACTGAAAACCCTGCAGGCAGATATTGACTTAACTAACAAATGTTGATTATAACATGCTCAATGCAAATGCATGGCCTTGGTTGTTTGTAAAATCACCAATAATCTAAAGTCTAATGACATCAACAAAAAACTATTATTAAATTAAACTCTATTTTTCTTCATAATGTCTATTCACCATTCAACTTTTTCCAAATAAACAAACTCATCTGTCTATTTAATTTTGTGAATTAAATTCAAGTTTTCAATATACCTTTATAACATCCAAGAAATGAAAGAAACTATAAAGTAATAGTTAATGCTACACAGTCGCGACCGAATAACGCGTGCACGATTCAACTGCGACACGAGTGCGAGAGAGTTGTGCGCCGTTTCTCAACTCGTCCGTTCCGCTGCTGTCAAAACGCCTCGCCGGCGAAATCAACCGACGCAGCTAATATCAATAGCCACTAGAGTAGAGATAGTCACAGACCACGATCGCATCCATTTTTTATCTGGAATGTAGTGAAATAGGCATTGGCAATTCTTTTGGCAGTTATTAACGGGCGAACGCTGCGCCGGCCCGTGGCGACGCGCCCCGCTCAGCGCCAAAGCCGAGGCCCTGCTCGACCGCAGCATAGACCGCGGGCGCTTAGCTCGATACGGCTTCAGACACGTCGCTCTGCCGTCTCAGCTACTGTCGCGAGCCGACCACGAGCGCATAGCGCGCGCTGTGTGGGGCGCTCCGCCAGACGAGCCCGACGATGAATTGCCCTCGTCTCCTGGACATTCACTCAGCGATACCACCGTTAAAGCCACGCTGTGCCCCGTCGAGAGACCCGCTAGGTGAGGATTTCATACATGCAGAATGATTGTTTACTCAATAAAATATCAAATACAATCGCGCTGTGTGTAGCGGCGGGTTGGGTGACGGCCTGGGACGAGCGGTGCCGATGCGGCTGTCGCGGCTGTCGGTGGGGAGCGGCGCCGCATGCGACGTACCGCTCGCACGCTACGCGCGCTGCCGCCATACTTCACCACTCCACGCCCTCATCTTCTATGACGAGGTTTGTACCTGCTAATCATATTCATAAAAAGAAGTTTAATAAATAAAAATAAAATATTAATGCTGTACCTTTAGATCATACACAAAACATGGATTCACATAATTTATTTATATATTAAGATAGGCATATTAATGAATGCATGTATTTTATACTATGAAATATTATTAATTATATTGTTTAAAACCGATTATTTACAATTAAAAAAAAAAAGATTATCACTGAGAACATTAAAAAATCTGATTTTTTTTTGAATGTATAGAGCCTAAATGTTCAATCATAAAAACTAAAACTACATTAATTTATCTCACCCAATTTTCTACATAAAATGGATCTATAGATGATCCGAATTGAATTCCTTTTTACAAGACACTTACATTTATAGCTTATTTACTCTACTAACCAGAGACCATTCTTTTTTTGCACACACCATACATCTAACTTAAAGTTGTTTCATATAGCTGTGTATAGCTTAAAGCCAAATATGGCAGAACATAATAAATACAAGACATCAAATAAAGAAACAGACATACTTAATTGAACTCAAAAATAATACATCAATATTATTTGAATGAGTTTAAAGAAAATTGCTTATTGCAGAGATCAGCAATATAAAAAGAAAATAGAAATACATTAACAGCTGTGTGTTTCAAACTCTCATGTACAATAGTTAATTGCTAACTGTTAAACTTAAAATACTAATTATGTCGAAATATTGATAACCTTAGAAATATTGGCATTTGTGACATTAACTTAATATTACAAATGCTAATATATTTAAGATTACTTTAGTTAACTGCCAATAGTGAAGTCGAAACAACATATTTTGATGTATTTAGCTTTTAACTTTATCAGTTAACAGCTAATTATATGAAATGAGAGTTTGAAGCACAGCATTGTAAGAAGTACAGAACTAAACTTAATTAAACACATAAAATACAAGAGTAAATACAAAGCTCAACTCATACTGCCATCTCAGACCATTTATATTAAAAAACTAAATGTGCAAATGGTAAGATGTATGTTTAATATTTTTGCATATTTAATTTTTTATCATAAACCATATTGAACTGAATTAAGATCAATCACCAGGTCAACGTATGTATCACTCATAATTAAAAAAAAGATAATCTTGAAGTTATTCTTATATAATAGATATGTAATTATATTACGAAAGTTATAATGACAACACGCATCTGTACTTTCCTGTCAATATATACCATTGCATTTGAATAGACGTCATTCTGGTTGTTTGACAAGTGATTACCATCATGACAAAGAAGAATGCTAGTTTCAACCAATCGGAAGTCTGTTCAGAGACAAATAATTTAGTTCTTAAGGGTGACGAGTATCAGCACAGTAACACTATCATTTTATACTATCATATTATACAAAACATTTTAATCACTATCAAATGAAAGCAATAAAACTAATGTGTGGAGATAATGTGTAATGTGTGGAAATTACAGATTTCAATTTATTTGAATTTCAAATCAAATTCATAATTTTAGTATGAGTAATGATAATATGTCATACTACTTTGTTAGTTTTTTTAATGAAAGTGCCATTATTCTTTGATACATTTATATTTTAAGTTAATTGTACTTGTGCAACTCACACGTCTCACTTCTCTAGAGACGAATGTCATGTGTGCAATTGAAGAGAACTCTTTTAAGATAAGAGTACAAAACTACAGTTCTGATCCTAGAAGTGAAATTTCATTGTATCACAGGTTTGATAATGTGCAATTAACATAGATATTTCCATGTAAACTATTTGAAAAACTTGTTCAAAGTGAAATTGTAAAGGCCTTATACTATTTCTTGACTTCATTGTAGTCATATTCATACTATAAAATTTCACACAAAATAAGGTAACTGCTTATCCATTACAAACACTGTGAAATTTGCTGCATATAAGATTATTACAATGGAATCTCAATAACTCGAACCTCCTTAAATTGAAATCCTCAGTAAGTCGAAAAAATTTGCCATTCCCTTCCAATGAACCCCTAAATACGCGGTATTTCGAATTATTTAGACTTTGTAACTCGAACAAAATGTTATTTCCCTATGAAGTATTCATAATACATATTTATACTCTGTAACTCGCGTAAGTCGTAGTTGGTAAAATATAATGACGTTTTGGAATTCCCCGAAATAATAGCAGTAAATTCCAAAATGAATGTTCGGGTTCGGGACTTCTAATCTATTGCTTTTGTCTTGTACACATGCAATGAATGAACACATTCATGAAACTTTCTAAGTAACAGCTGTGAACGTTATGTTTGTTCCTCGTCGACACAGTCATATGTATCTCGAAGTTCTTGTTAAGTCGAAAACTCGTTAACTCAATTTTTTTTTGTATTTCCCTTGACATTCGAGTTATTGAGATTCCACTGTATGTTGTCTTCTCGCAATACTGGCTGCTTTTGATACATAAAAGCGTGCGATTTACATTTTGTTAAAACATTATCATAATTATAAGTGACACCTTTGTGAAAATTTATAAGGTATGTCTAACCTAGTATAGTTATCAAAGGTAAAGACTGCCGGTAACTTCGAAAATTGTACATTTGGCTACTAGTACTACAGTATATTTTCCATTTGGAATGTTATATGTATGCTTATATATATTGCATTTGTCGCGGCGTGTTTAGGTGAGTCGGCACTTCGAACTGATCAACTACTCGGAATGGGGCAGTCGCGTGAACAACGCGCTGTACACATGCGACGTGCAGCGCGCGAGTCCCGCGCCGGCACCCGACGACGGCGGCGAAGAGCGCGCGCGCGCCGTGCGCCAGCTCGCCAGCCGCCGCCAAAGGCCGCCGATCAGGTCATTTTTACATTTTAATACCGGCATGTGAATCGTTATGAAAAGGCTGTGTTATTTGTACACATGTCGAATCGAGATGCTAAACCCATCTAAGAATTCACTTCCCCGACCCATTAACCCCCATAAGCATAATTTGCAATCAATACCTACTAAAAAAATAAAATTGGGCAAGAGCATGTCGGACCATGCTCATTATGGGGTTCCAAAGCCATTATTACAAATAAATACCTACAGATGAAAAAAGTACATTGTTGCACTTTTTCCATGTTTCCTGCACAGAATAATAAGCACTTTAGTTGGCTATAACTATAAAAACAAGTATTTTGACTATTACTATTAAACTAGTGTAAACTAAAGTACATCAACAAAAAAGCATATCTTTATGGCACTATGTCCTTTTGTTCAAAAGTGCAAATTTTTTGCATTAATTCAAAAACAGTATATCTGACCATGCTCAAAATAATTTTCATTAAAAGTATTAGCATTATATTTGTTATTTTTTTTTCCTATTTTTTGAACATACTGTTTAGAAAATAGAGGGCAGACAATTTCTGCAACTTTCGGAACAAAATTATTCATGTATTCAGAAAAATTGCTTAGAAACCACAGTATTTTTAAAAGAACTGTCATAGTGTGTGTTGAAAAATTTTTTTTTCAGCTTCTGTTATGTATATGGAGTGCCCCCCAATACAAAATATTTATTTTTAATATTCCACTACCAAACTAAGTAGCAGCTTAGGTATACAAGACACCCACACTATAAATTTCATCAATATACGTCTTGTAGTTTTTGAATGAAATGCCTGTGACATATGGACTGACATGAAACTATAAGGGTTCCACTTTTGTCATTTTGACTCGGAACCCTAAAAATTAAAAAACAGATTTGTAAATCAATAATTTACTATATATTAAACCCTATCAGATCCTAATGCAATTTTATAATCTTAGTACACAAAATCTACAATGACTTATGAAACAAAACGCAGCTAATGCACACGTAGCACACGAACACACCGCTATTCCCGGC
Source organism: Eumeta japonica (assembly GCA_005406025.1). Taxonomy (NCBI): domain Eukaryota; kingdom Metazoa; phylum Arthropoda; class Insecta; order Lepidoptera; family Psychidae; genus Eumeta; species Eumeta japonica. The sequence continues at coordinate 59,678 of BGZK01000779.1, forward strand.
CACCTGCCAAAGTTCGCTTTTCTATTTCTCGATCGGTTAACCTTCGTACATCTTGGATGATACTCGAATGATTGCTCGCTACGAGAGTTTTTCAATAACTTTCGGCAAACAAATGGTAGTATACCATTCTCTATTCACAGTATGACAATTCTCCAAAGGAACAGTAACCATGTGTCCAGTTTTATTAAAAAAAGAAGCAATCATCTGCTTACAGCCACTTCGCTCGCGTGCCATTTAGGTTGGCTTTGGCTCATCTCAATAGACCCGTACGGTCAATTGCTGCTTTTCTTTGGGGTCGTAACAATAAATCCATATTTTGTCACCTGTAATTATATCCCACATCATATTTAACGCCCCTTCCTTGAATCTGGTAAGCGTGGTGTTGCACCAAATGACGCGGTTCATTTTTTGACCCTCAGTCAAATCGTGTGCAATCAATCCACTGCAAGCACAACTTTTTCATACCCAAATGTTTGTGTAGAATTGATTGCATTTGATCTATACCTATGCCTAAGGATGCCCAAAACTCATGGTAGGTTACATGCCTGTCTGTTTCGATCACACGGCGCACAGCATCGATGTTTTTGTTGTTCACGGCGGTGAACGCGCGACCATCACGAAATTCGTCACTAACACTGATATGACTGCGCTGGAATACTGCAAACCAGTTATAATCATCTTGTATTCATCGCCAAGAGCAGTTCAAAGCCAAGGGAGGCTCTGCTGAGCTGTCTAATTACATTTAAAATTGTAAAAAATTATACTACGAAAACTTTCACGACTTAAATTTGTAGTGATGAGGACACGCAATTTTTAAAATAATGCCACAATGTAAATACTATTGACAGATGAAACAAATTGTATTCTACAGCCAAGGAGTTCCATTTTCAAATGTAGATTTCCATTTTCAATTACTTTTTAAAAATTGTATATATAAGTGGCCAGTTCCAGAAACTTATAGTAAGCCCCACATAAGCATAACTCTGTAGTTTGTTAACGGTCACTTCGAATACAATACTCTCATTGTCGAAAATAGATATTAAGGGTTTAGGATCGGTTTGGAGTATGAATAGCTCGGTACGCCCGTACAGACATTGACGAAATTTTTTTACTCCAAATATTAGTGCGATCACTGTTCTTTGAATTTGCGCGTAATTCCGTTCTGCTTGCGAAAGCGAGCGTGAGGCACTCGACTCCACCCCCTCGTCACCGTCGGACACGCGTTAAGAGTACGGCGTCCAGCGCGCGGGCACGCATCCACGACCGGCACGATCTCGAACTCAAGGCAATAATGCGCATTTCAATGCTAACAATCGTTTACTTGTACTAAACGTCTGGGCTTGTTCTTTTCCCCAGATTAATTTTTTGCTTTTTTCTTAACAATTTCAACGAACTTTACACTTAATTAATTACAAAAGGCCTATAATAATTGACTAGACCAGGAAGGGACTTTAATTCGGTGACAGTTTTAGAGCTCACAGTGTTTTCAATCACTTTTTTCAACCACTTTTGTTGGTGTTTAACTCTTTTATATTGATCACAAATCTGAGATATTTGGTTGAATCTTCAAATAATTCACATCATATTTCACGTGCAAGTTTTCACATCATATTTTTACATTTTGAGACTAGTGACTTAAATCATAGCCATGTCGTTAATAGAGTAATAATCGACATACCTACTCGTTTCTACAGTTACGGGCGATTAAAGTACTTTCACCTACTTTTTATGGGAAACATGAAAAAAAGTGTAAAAACATTGACTTTTTCATCTGTAGTGCATTGCTTTGTAGTAAAGGCTATGGAACCGTACACTGAGTATGGTCCGACATGATTTTTGGCTGGTTATTTCAACTTGATGCACCATTATCGTCTATGCTTATTTTGTATGTTACTTTATGTAACAAAATATATCCTATAACATAGTTATGAATTAAAAAATAAAACATGTAAATTGGATAAGTGGTTCTCGTGTGAAAAAGACATAAACAAACAGACAGACAAACATGTTGTATAATAATATGTATTGATGTAAATTTTCCAATTATATTATTTCATTTTTTGTCTTTTAGGCACTATTTGCTTGCTATATATTACCTTCCTTACATTTTAAGACGACGACAATGTAATCCTTCATTTTTCTCAGTTAATGCTGAACAATTAGCAAGTCATTTGAATGAAATGTATGAAAGTTTGTTGGTAATATATCATTAATATACTGATAGACATCAATGGTCTACAAAAAAGAAATCATGTTTCTTGTAATTTTTATTGACATGATATACTTAAATAGATTGACATAATTTTTTGTTTGTGAATTGACAACTGAACACTAAATGTTACGGGAAGCTTGTCACAATATGTGTCAGTCAAAGTCTAATTAAAATTGGGTAAAACGCTTCTGAGATTATCGTGCACTAACACACAGATAAACAGACAAAAATTCTAAAACTGTTTTTTGCTCTCAATAACATCTACAACATATATACGTATATACAACAATAATAACCAGATCCTTATCTCAATGAAAAGCGGCATAAATTCTTAACCGCCGAAGAATAATACGAATACAGTATACAGCTTATGGTAATCTTTATCAGGCTGAACGGCGACCTGACGGTGGACAAGTCCGAAGTAACGCAGTGCCGCTGCCCGCCCGGCGTCGCGGACGCGTCCGGCGCCTGGGAGGGGTCGGCGCTGCTGACGCACGGCGCGCTGCTGCAGTTCGGCTGCATTATGTTCGTGTTCTCCGTTACCGACGAACTACAGCTACAGGATGAGGATTCTTCATAGTTCTGTATTATTAGTTTAAAGACAAAAGGAAAGGGATAAGTACCAGATAGTCCAAATAGCATTTTCTCAAATCTCTACTTTGTCTTATATGAAGACTATTTACAAAGCTAGTACACTTGATACTGTACAGTGATGCGTATTTGTAATCGCTGTATTTATATTTTTATTCTGATATTCGTCATTCGTCCTTTCATTTCAGTTTCTTTCTTAAATTTGATGACATATTTTTTTTTTACAGCCTTTCATGACACATTTTTATACAAAGATTTCTCTACATAAATTGCTAACTTATCAATACTACATAATAACGAATCATGTAGTATTGATGTGTGGTCACTCTGGCTGTGTCTATTTGAGCCGTGTTTCAGTTTGGAGAACTTTTAAAAATTAGATAATTTATTCGGATGGTTTTAATTTTCTTTAAAAAAAACAAATGTTCATTCTTGTTCAAGAAATGTGCATCATTGCTTTAAATTCAACTTACATAAAATACATATAACTGTAAAATATCTTTAATATTACTATCAAATCTATTTCCATTTACTATTTATAAAAATGATCAAATAGTTAAATGAACTAATTTGATTATTAAAGTAAAACAGCTGTGTTTACTCATACTACTATTCAATGCAATGTTTTTGTTTGATTTTGGTGTTGTGTTAATCTAATGATTATGGAAACGATTGACCCTTGACTGCATTAATATATCAATATGGTCAAGGAACATTGGTTATTTAAGCTATACTTTAAAAGGAGTGAAAGGGGACCATATTTTGCAAACCCCTATCCCTCCTCTCAGAAGTACGAAGTCATATCTAATAGGAAAGTGGAGTTGATTTATACTTTTTATTATATATATTGTTATATATTTATTCACACATATTACTATAACATATATATCACTTTGTAAGTAATAATCCCAAGTTGCAAGCATAAGTATTTCAGATAATCTTAGCATCTACAGTTAGAACAGAAAGCAATTTTTCTGTTCTAACTGTAGATGCTGGGATTATCTGAAATATTTTCTGTAGATTATGGTTGGTTTAAAAAAATAAATAAAATGAGTGTCTTATTTTATTAAAGATATTTGGTATGTTCAATTTTTTTTTGAAGTTATAATCTCTAAGCATGTTGTGAGCGAAACACCATTAAGCATTTAATTTGCGGCGATAAGATTTCTCATATTTGGTTCTTGGTGTACATGAATAAATACATGAAAATCCTGCAAATTATTTTTATTTGACTTTCCTGTATTCTTACAAATTTCTGAAAATGAACAAATTTCTATTTTAATTGAATTCCTTCTATTTAATAAACTTAATCACTTGTAGTACATGCTTTGTGTCATCATTATGGACTATTGTGTGATTGTATTTGAATAGCTTTCATCGCAGGCTCCATCCATGTGGGTATTAGTCAATATAAACTATTTATTTAGTTCATCTATTGATCCTATTTTATTCTAATTCCCGAACAACTTTTGGTTAATCCTGATCCCGATCTCAGTACCATTATCGATTCCAATCCTGGTTACACGTTATGCTCAATCTATAATATTAAATGTTTAATTCATAGATTTATAAACACAATAAATGTTAATTGGTAGCTCAGTAGTTAAAGAGTGTCATCTTTGAACCAAAAAGTCTGGGTTTGAGCCTAAACATGAGCAAACTGAACAATAAGTTTTAACCAAAGCCAAATTAAACGCTTGCCTGCAACATGCAACCCACTGCTACCCTCCAATCCATTATTCCACTATGAATCCCTATCTAAAGAATTGAATATCGATTTGAAGGATTGACAGGATAGCATACACCTAAGCAAGTGTTTATTTAAGTCCACTAATAGTTATATTGTTTTTTCTATATATTTTTCATACCAACTAGGCACATCCTCAGGAAAATGCAGACAGTCACATTCACCAGGGCGTAAGGAATGTTAAAAACAACTGACAAATGCGGACTCAACCTCCTGTGAAATGCATCATGCAATATGTTAAAGGGTGATGAAAGTATCCCCACTAGCAGCCACAGACTATCACCAATAGACATGCTTGTCAATTGTCACTGACTAACCATCACCAACCATTACCTAAATTGTTACAGCCAAGCGTCCAACAGGGGCGATTTATAAATAATAATTTGGTCATGGAGAATATCATTTAATCTTAATGCTTGAAAATTTCGAAAGATTTCAAAACATTTAAATGTAACCCTGTCTCATACCCGTGTAAAACTTCAAACTTGTGATCATTATTGAGTTTATAACTGGTTTCTATTAAATGTTTAACAAAATGAGATCAGTCTGATTTATTATTTTTAAAAGTCGAAATGTTCTTGCTAGTTTCAAAGTTTCTAGTTTAAAAACAAAGCCAAATTAAAACTAAACGCACCATGCCTCAGAGATAATGTTAGCTGTCAGTTTCAATCATGGTCACCACATTGATGATGTCGCTGATGAAAACGCCGTGTTAGTTGATGATTCTGTTTCTTTATTAAAACCGTATCTAATGAAACTATGCTATGATGGCAACATACAAAGAAAAATTTTTTAACTATAGATTATCTAGAACTAGACACATCGAAATTGCATTTGATATTCTAGTATCTCAATTATGAGTAATTTCAACTACTATCCACACTGGCACCAAGAAAAATTGATCATATCATCGCAGTTTAATCATATATTACATATCACAAAGATGTGCTGATTTTAAAGATATGCAAAGGACTTGATTCCTGGTTTGAGAAAACATACAAGATAATGTGCCCAGGCCACAGTCCAATTGGGCATTGGCTTCAGCCATTAGAAACAATCTTTGTATAAATGAAGAGGTAATACTGTGCCAAGAATATGTGGGTATACAATGAATATAATGTATGATTTGTAATACGATTATTGTGCATTATTTTATTGCTGATTATTTTTAAGGACTAATCAATAAAAAAAAAAGGAAAATCTCGACACAAGCATGCTGCATAGCATACATGCGTTCTGACTTGCTCATGAGCACCTCCCACCATGTGTTAGCACCAGACGCCACAAGCACGAAAAATATGAGTTCGCGATTTAGTAGTGTGTTCTTGTATTATTACACTACAATGCATGAAACTCTGCCGCTGTGAAGTTAGTGAGGAAAGCTTCGCAATGGTGCAAAATAGGACACGTGGGAGAATAAGGAAGAGTCGGGAGGCATTGCAAGCAAGCAATGATGTAATACCTGTGCATTACATCATTTGCAGGCAATTCACACCGGAAGAGCATTGTGCGTTGTACATAGCATTTGTATCACGGTCCTTAGGGAGAGATCTTAGGGAGTCATTTTGAGATGAAAATAATGCACAAAGCATTTTTTTTGGAATCGATTTGATTGTAAATTGCATATAAATTACCTACTGTCACATAGAATTTGTGGATTTTCTCTACATTATAAAGAAACCTGTCGCTTTGACACAGATCTGCTCTATACAAAAAAAAAGATATTTCCCTTGCTGTGTGAAAGGGCATCCAAAAAATATTAGCATTTATATAAAAGAAGTATCCATTTATCATTATCAAGATAAACAAAAACTTATTTCTAAAAGTGCAAAAAGTTTGTTAAAAAATATATTTAGGACAGGAAACTTTATTTGTTTACGTAATGCCATCTGTAGTCTATGTCCTGTAGTGCTATTTGTTGTGAGAGCAGTGACATAATTACCTAAAAATTTTCTGAATAACCCTAATTAAGCAAAGTTTAGAAAAATAAATTTCTTTTTCTAGAAAAGATACCCATGTAAATAAAACTTGAAAAGCGAATCATTATCAAAATAAAAAAATTCGGAAGTTATAGATTTAAACATGTTTCTTATTATTTGTATGAAAAAATGAACAATGGCGTTCTTTCTGTGCGGTGAGTGTATTTTTAATTTACTGCCTATGAAAATTGGGAAGTTGCTGTTGTTTCACCCTGATTTTCGAAAATAGAGTTTTCACCAGTTTTAGGGTCTTGCGTATGTATGTATATAAACATCTTGAATGGATTAACCAATCAAAATTTGGTTAGCAACATACTAATGGAATCCACTCCATTGACTTCCTGAAACGTCGAACCAGTTTTGTGGTAGATATTTATGAATCTCGAAATAAAGTTTTCAAAAAATGTATTTTTGAAATTACTTTTCAAACTACTCTAGCGATCAATACCAAAATCTAAACAGCTCTTTTCCCAGAACAGATGCATTAACTGCCGCAAACTGCATAAAAATCGAATTCAAGACTAAACTGCTATACCAATAAATTCCAAAATCTATCCAGTTATTTGTAGGAGTTTCTTAATTATACTACTGTATGGAAGTTCTAAAATCGGACTAGCTCTTCTGCTTAGAAAGCAACGTTGATCGTTGTAAAATTCATCAAAACCAGTAACGAGAAATATCGACAACGAAAATGTCGAAAAAGAGAATTATTCAAATTAACTTCTGAAGTTCTTGTTACATTGATGTTTGGTATCAGTCAACTTTCTTTGCCAAAAATTGCCATAATTATCATATATCAGAAAGCAGATCAAAATCGAATGTGTTCGATAAATATCGTAGTTTTAAAATTAAAAAAAAATCGAGTCAGTTCACACTCGGTAGAGGTGAAACTTAGTCTTCTGGTTAATTTTTAAGAGAATGAGATGAATACACTATGGTGGTAGACAGAGAAAAAGTGAGAATGCAACTGATCGACAATTTCGATAGTAGAAATTAGTCAATTCAATATAAAATAACTTAAAAATGCACGATAGTCACTACGAACCAACAGAAAATGTGCTAAAGATTTCAATGTTTCTCTATTTCTCCTTTTCTTTGTGTATATTTTGAGTAGGTTAAGAATATAGTATAGAGCATGGAGTCCCTATGATATGCAGACCGTGTATGGGCCCATATACAACAGTATAGTGGGGACTCTGACCGCTAAGAACAATCATATGAAGAGAGAAAGGATATAGAAACATATTCTATCTCATTCTCTCACAGCCTATAGCCTCACATTTATACCTATCTCCTTTTCAATTTATCCAAAATATTGTTATAATTTTTAAACTCGAGAAGCTCAAAAACATTGATAAATATCATAGCGTTTTAGGTACAACCTGCAGATTCAACTGGTTTACAGATTTATATTAAGTTTACAGTACTTTATATTAAGGTATCAAAATTTATTTTATTATTAGAAGTGCATCAGTTCGTGAATGCACAATAGACAAGATGAACATGCTCTTTTATATAGAAGATTTGATAGTATTAAATATTTTTTTTTAAGATTTGATAGTCTTCTTTAAAAATATTGTTCAACAAGAAAGAAAATGATGAAGTGTAAGTTACTAATTAGTGCTGTCTGTACAGAATGTTACATTATAACGGCATGGCATGCGTCTGATGCAGCCTCATACTGTCCACGTTTTTTTCCATTCATTCGGCATCACAAAATCTATGCTAAAAACTTTCTTTAAATATGAATCAATTGATCTGACAGTGCCAACTTATACATTTAATTTCAATAAATATAGAGGAAAGTAATTCACAAAGAAAATATTGGAATTGTATTAGGTCTAGAATTTGGAAAAAAAAACAGTATTAGATGACTGCAGAAGTATGTTGCCTAACCGTGGTTTTAAGTAGTTTTATAATCGGTCAGGATGATGTTACTATTGTAAATTAGTGTAGAAGTTGTCATTGAACTGTACATGCAATATCAATCTCGGCGAAACTAAAGAATTCTGAACATACACAGGTATTTTTTTTTAATAATTATGAGTTTAATTCGAAGAGAAACTTAGTAAATGATATATGAATTTGTTCGCTGAGGCATTATAACATTTAGATTCTACACGTAGGCTAAATTTCTACGATTATGGGTCACCTGTAAGCAATGGTGGTCTATCATCTTCATATATTTGAACAAAATAAATATGGGCAGCAGTTGTAATTCAACCAACCAACTATTATACTTTATGATAGGATAAATAAGAAGGACAAAAAAAGGAAAAATCAAAAAGATAATTTATTCGCCTTCTTCGTTAGGATCTGGTTCATCAAATTCTTTTACTTTAACGTCGGCGTCTTCTCCATACTGAATAATGTTGTCTATGGTCAACAATATATTCTCAATGCTTTCTTCATCTTTAATATTCAATGGGCAAAATCTGACCAAACTGTAGTTCTCTATCACTTCGCCTATAGCTTCTGTCAATCTTATATATTTTTCGTGCCATTTGGATTTAGAATTCCTCATATCGGCCAGCAAGACATGTGGATCTGGATCTAAGTAGCTGTAATACAAATGTATACAATAGTCCCATAGTAATATTTTAAAAAATAAGTATTTCTCAATGTATTTGATTTTAACACTCACTCATCTAATTGTCTCCGAGCAGATTTGCTGAGTAGATCCATCTTGGTAAGTACATTTACATGTGACAATTCTAAATTAACCATTACACTCAAAGCTGCCATGGTACCTAAAAAGAGGATGTAGTATAAAATATTTATAATTGGTCCAAGATACCGTTTCTATTGACCCATAAAAATGAATATAAGTATTTGAAAGTCGTGTTTATGTGATGCTTGAACAAACAAATGAATAAAAAAGGTTTATCTAAAGCGGTTAAGTTGATTTTACCTGATGCTTAAACAAACAAATGAATGAATAGAAATTCTAAAAAAAGCATGGACAAGTTTTCATATAACAAATAATTGCAATACCTACAATGTATTTTATGGATATTCAGTAAAACTTGAAATTCCCATTGAAACAAAAGAACAAGACAATCAACATTGAACATGTTTCAAGACATATTGCTACAGAAAGTTTTCGAAAGTACCTTTAAATATGTAATTTAGTAACATGTATAATAGATACAGAAAACTTATTTACCCTTATTGTGTTTATCTGAAACCCACTTTATCTAAACAAATTTTTCCAATTGTTTTTCTTTTATTCACAATTTTAAAAAGATATGTAAAAAATCAACATCTAATAGGTGATAAACAGCCTAACGTATGAACTGGACACCATTGCGGTTTATTACTTATTTGCTTGTAAAACCTCTCCAATTATGTACCTACTTTATTAACCATGTAAATTGCGCAGCTCACGTTGACTGTCTGATGCATAGCACCGCTCGTGCCGCAAACACCCGTGAATTATGATTTTGCAACATGTAGGCTTATTCACAACCATAGCAATAACACTCTACATATGGACATTTTACGATCATATTTTGCCATATTAATGCAATTCAGGGTGTTGCACATGAGAAACAGTGGACATTGGCTTATCCAAACTGAACACCGTCCCGATCATTTTGGATTAACAAGAATTTACTGTAACATAACAAATACCAAGTGCGTTCTCTCTTAAGATTATATGCTACCTATATTATTATATCTACAATGTATATAAATATGTTTCTACTTCAACTATAGATTGAAATTGGTTCTTATGATTTTTATTACGTGTTACCTTAAAAAAACTATTTTTTTTGTACCTGATAAGAATTTAGCTCCATCAATCATAAATTGAGAGTCAATCAAAAACACCACACATATTCTGAAGTTCCAGCGCTGCAAAAGGTCGACCAGCTGACGCATGACAGGTAGATGTGTGTACAGTTCAATTTGGCCCGGACAATCAAAGAGGATGTAGTCATCATCTACGTCGCCTAACTGTTCTTCTAACCACTCCTTGTTTTCTAGCAGTGTTCTGAAAGTAATAATTCAATGAAAATGCCAACTGTGCAGGTCAATAATTAAAATAATAGAATTTTCAACTAAATATTTGCATGTGTGTGTGTATTCTATTATTGATACCAAATTAAAAAATTTGGAAAGTTAATAAGGGTTAGCAGGTATTGCCACCCACCACTTTAATTCTTACATTAGTATCCTATTCCTCAGTGTTGATCCCATTATCAACCATGGCAAAATCACCTATGACTTTTTAAAAGAAGATAATACCATAGAAAAAAAATATGCAGTGTCAAAAGATAATTTTTAGACTTCTGCACATCGTCAAATTTGTGTAATCTTTTTAAAACTGGGATTGCGTCTTCATAATTTCTCTTAATTTAATTAAATCAATAGTTACAAGTGATGCTATGACTCTCAAAATGACAGTTATTAATGATTTTTTAAAATTGAAAAACGATGATCCATAGATTTAGCCCATATTCAACAAAAGATTTCTACAAGAAACAGGCATTATATAAATGTCAATATTCAAATACTTGCTAAGGAAAAGTCTACAATGTAATCTGAATAACTCCAAGCTAATTAAGTTAACATTCTCAGTAAGATCGCCATTCCCTTCCACCGAACCCCTGAATACATAATCTCTTGAATTATTTAGTTTGAACGTACAATAAAATGTTATTACACTTGAGATAGTAATAATTTATCTCTATAACTCAAATTGCAAAATGCAGACTTGCAGATGCATTTACAGGAGTTTGCAATTCTATTCAAATAATAAATTATTCAGTTGGAATATTACATTTCTTATAACAATGTTTTATTCCTCTTGAAAAACATTAATAAAAAAAGTGATAATTAAATTTTCTTTCATTTCAATTCCATTTCAAGCCTTGCAATTTTGATATTAGTTTATCATTCATTTCCATAGTCTTGCAATAGTTTGCAGGATCCCACAAACAACTAAATCCTACAAGATTGAGAATTTTCATTCCTGCAAATGCAGAGATTCAAATTATCTTAAAAGATTGCATTCCCTGTGTGAAACTAATAGACTTATTTAGAAAAAAATAACCTAATTAATGTTAATGACAAATATTAAATGCTCCCAAAAATCATAATGTGAATCCTTTCCTTTCCTCTCCATTGCAAACCTTTAATTTGTATACACATATGTCAATTTTTTTCTCAATTTCACATGTATACATTAGTAAGGATACTGCTGATTGTATTTTCTCTATAACTTACTCTATACAGAAAACTAGTCCTCCATTAGGCCCAAACTGTAATTCTTCATCTTCCATAGTATCATCTAGATGAATTAATTCTCTGATATCTACCAGTGGCTCATAATCGAAATGTTCGGCTGCAGGATCCAAATTAACCACTTGGACTATTCTGTTCACAACGCTTGCATGTTTAACCATTGTAGAGCAGTATGTAGACTGAAATTAAAATTTATATAATTTTCCTTAGCGGAATTATGGAAAGTTTAAAATTCTGAAGTAAAGCAAACGCTGTTTTATTACCTTACCACTGCCTGCTGGTCCAGTAACTAATTGAGCGTATCGCATTTTCACTGTTGAACTATTTCTATTATCTTATTAATTATATTATATCGATTACAACGCAGAGATTGATGTAAAAATACGTTACAATATTTAGAATGATTTGAGCCTAGTCTTGGCACCACTTGGCACCTACAAAATTAACGAATTTTGACGTATCGTAAACTAAGAATACGTTTCTTTACTTGTCAAAGAGTTCGTAAAAAAATGACAATAAATAGCACTGACATAAAAAAATAATATTTATATTTTCAATACAATATTATTAATATTATTAAAGATTAACTACCGATCGACGAACACGAATGACCGAGCATATTACATTAACATTTAGTTAATGTAATATTCCCGCTGGGCTATATTTAGTTACTAACATATGTGACGCGCCAGTTGTTATGCATAAAGAATATATACTACAACGCACTAAACTTTGCCGCTCTGAATTGGCTGCGAATGATATACTGCGCAGGTATTACGCTCCCGCTTCCTTCTCCGCCGCGTTTCCATTTTACGCCATTGGACGCTTTCGTGACGAACTTCATAGCGGCAAAGTTTCGTGTGTTTATACTGTACATATGAATGGTTCTTGATTTGTTAGTATCAGAGATGAAACTGATTTAATATAAAGAAGTATTTGAAATACAAATACAATATACAAAATATATAGTTTCAACTTATATCTGAAACACTTTTCTTATTCTTTATTTTGTAGATAGATTTTTTGTTGGTATCTATGTATTTTTAAAATGCTAAATAATATTTACGTATTTTTTAACTACGTTACAGTATCTTGATAATATCAAGTTAATTAGGTACTATATATTATAAGACAAAGTTGTATAATCCAATCCTTTTGGCTGATGTGAGATTGTAGCAAAATATAAAAGCTATAAACAAACACCAGTCTTTTGCTTTTTCCTTTACATTTTTTCATATTAAAATAAACACCTGATAAATATTTTCTTTTTCAACTTAACTTATATTACATTTGGACAAAAATCCATTATAAAAATGTAATGCCTTTTTGCGAAATTCTGCCACTAGACAGTGATTCTTCTCGGGGGATGACATTTAAATCTTATCTAAGAAAAATGAATCATCAAATATATGAAGAACTGGTTTTACAAGTCTCGTATAAAAACTTAAACTGTTTTGTTGAACGTAAAGAAATAAATAATTTCAAAATAACAAAAATTTATTATTTAAAAAATATTTTAATTTAAAGTATCTTGAAAATATGTATTTATATTATGTGAAATCCCATTTCCAAAAGTATCTTGTATCTGATATTTCTTATACATAACTTAAAAGTATCTTGTAATCCTAAATCCTTTACTAAAACGTATCCTTTATATATCGTAAATCTTTTATAAATTCCTACGGAAATGGCAAAAGAATCATGAAGATAAAATGTGTTGCTTAATTCCACAAAGAACTAATGCTATGATTTATAGCAGGAACTCCGATTCACACCGAGTTTTTCAATATTACTCACAAGTTCTCATTTGTTGAGCATTTCTCACTTGGGTATCTTTTCTACCCTTTAGCAGAAATATCAATTTCTATTAATCTGACATTCATAATACTGACAATCCTATTGTGCTACACAAAATCACTGGATTTTTTGCGTCTAAGGATTTGATGTAACAGCTATTTAGATTGCAAAAAAAAAAATCGTCAATAAAGTATTGTTAATCAAACGCCGAAGCATATATTGCAATGGGTTAAAATTCATGAGTGGACGATGGACGATATAAAAAAATGTTAAACTTTTTTCACCAATGAAATTATATAATTTTGGACAGTAATCATATTTTCTGAAATACTTTTTAAAGAAAATTAAAAAAATTTGGTAAAACCAAATGCGCATGCCTTAAGCGCTCGTGCCATACATACGTATGTTATTTAAATTAGAGGTTTATGAAAACATGAGCTTTTCATCAAAAATCCTCTTTTTTTTTATTTTCAAATAGTTTTATAGCAAAATTGAATGGAAAAAAAAAAATCGTTGTCTGTAAAATCGGTTTACGGACGGTAGTTTGACGTGACAACGTCAAACATTACAGTAATATAATATACAGAACGACACAAGGAGAAAAGTTAATCATTTATACTATCAATTATATGAATCTTCATATTTTTCAGTCAATTGTAACATAACCTATCATTACTGCTCTCGCCAACCGAGGCTACTTTTTAAATAATAAAAATAAAAAAAAATAAAAGAAATATTAATGAAAAGATTAAACACATAAGCTTGAACAATGAGATCTTTTAAATGCAAGAATTACTTACCATTATTGTCGCAATATTAAACACACATGAAAACCACAATAACATTCATTTCACTTCACTTTATAAACATTTGACGAAAACAGTTCGTGTATCTTTTGTGCTAGGCTGATCGAGTAGAGGGGAGATAGATGCAGCACGAAACGAACTGAGCCGACCACTCGAGCCTCGCTTGCGGAACGGGACATCGAGCGTAACGGGACAATGACGTCAACTTTTTCGTGCATGCAGCCCGTAATATCGAGTTATTAGACGTTGTCACGTCAAAAGGGTGGGTAATTTTATATTTATTAGACATAATAATGCAACAATAAACAACTTCACGCTCAATCTCAACCTTTATTCTAGATATCTAAGCGAAATGGCAGATCAAAACATAAATAACTGCCAATCAAAAAACTCAATTACAGCTAATCGGTACTATATCAAGCTATGATTTCAATACAGTTCTTCCCAATCGATTAGTGATGACATTGAAAAAGAAATTAAATTTAAAAGTTAAATAGTTTTTTAGTCATCGTGACCACACCCAGTGTAGACGGGATTTTTAGGCGACAGTAGAAGCATACCCACGCTCGCGCTTAAGGCATGCAACAAATCTACAACGTCAAATATATGTTCTGATAAAACTGAGTAGGATAATCAATAGACTCGAGGTACTATGTTACTGTACATCGCACGAAACTTTACTGTTCTGAATTAACTACAAATAATATACCTACTGCGCACCCCGACCTTCCTTCTTTTCCGCCGCATTTGTATTTTGCGCCATTGCGACAAATTTCACAGCAGCAAAGTTTGGTACATTGAATTGTAACTAGTGTTTATGACTCGTATTATAGCGAGATCTGCTTTTGCTACCGGCTTTTACGTACAAGATGTTAGCTATAAAATTTCTTAGCTACCTACAACTTCATTTATATAATCGTATCACCAACTTAATCCTCCTATTGCCAAGGTATACTTTCCAAAATTTTTATTGCAAATTCAGATGCTCGACCTCAAGCCCATCGAGTTGACCTAGTGTGGGTTGGAATTTGCTAACACCGTCGTCTATACGATGCTAACATCCGGGGTGCTTTCCAAGGCACATTTGATGCAAGTTAAAAATTCTAAGGGCAATTCGCTCGTGTTTAGGATCGAACCAAGTACGTCTCGATTCAAAGGCAACGCACTTATGCACTGAGCAATTACTGCTTATTTATAGTAGTTTTGTAAGCAAAAGAAAACAAAAATGTTAAGGTAAGACATTTTCTAATAATATTATTGAATACAAGTTTTAGCGTGGTGTAAAATTGACAGTTACACTTTGTATGTCTATTAGATTCGCGAGCAACTCGCACAGGTACTCTTAATTGAAATTTTTGCCAAAAGCAAGTCGAGATAATCACAATTCACCTACCTAGATTATCTTTTCATGTGAAGGTTATGTTATCTTCAATGCTGTTTAATAAAATATTGGTATGCATCCCAAAGACCCAATACAGTAGTGACATTCTATTAAAATGTATTGACATGCGTCACGTCTATTAATTCATCTGATCTAAACAGTTATAAATCGTACGGTACGCGGCCGTGTGATTGACCTTAGCTCAGACTAAACTTTCACTAATAACGGTTATAAAATCGAGAATGACTAAGTCCAATTTTTTCGCGGTAGTAATGTCCGCCGCCCGCGCCACTCGGCACACACCTGCCGCCTACGGCCTAAGCATGGGCGATTGTAGGTAGAGGGATTAGGAATGCTAACAATAGAATAAAACAATATTATGGGCTTTTGAATTTTTATTATCGATTTACACTGTCATTTACAATAAATTTCAATGTAAGTTGGTAGGACATAAACCAATATTGCATAATACTAAGGCTAATTGCATCAGTATTCGTGTGGATAAATTAACAAAATATATGCAATATTACAAGATTCAAACAATATAACGCTAATATCTTACTGGGGCACGCGCCTGCCGCACGCCGCTGTGCCACGCTACCGGAGGAGGCGAGGACCACAGTCACATCAGGATGGAATGTCTTCGAGTACGTCCCCCCGCATCGGTTCATAGACCGGTGTCAAACGGTAAGATTTAATAAATAACCATTCAAGTGCATTATCCTATCCTAGCACAAGTTTAGAACTACGAATCCTCCTGTAAAAAATGATCGAGAAGTAGCGCTACAACGAAATTTCGAAGAACATGCAAAATTAAAAAAAAAATAAATTATATCATACAAAAAAAAATCTCTATCACAATACTCGTAAGTAATTAAAGCGATTCAAATAGTTACGATCGAATACTCAAAACGTAGATATACTCGGGAAGCTGTTATATCGACATGTCTTTACGGCTATAAGCTCGCCGCTATCGCTCACTACGACACACCTACGCCGGCGCCGGCGCCCGCGCGGACGGGCGGTACGGCGCTATTTGTGCATACAACATATCCACATTCAGATGCAATTACATATTCAATATAAATAAATTCTATTACATTAATCGTAATTAAATGTATCGATACGCTATCCTGCTCAAATCAAACACATGGAAGATACGAGAGTACACGTGTACAGTATGGAGTCACGGCCGGCGTCGCGACACGTCACTTCGACAGGTTTTGCATACCGCTGTTAATTTTACACGCTGTATAAAATACTTAGAAAAATTTACATATCTTAGATTTAGCCGTGGGAAAGGTGTTAGAAGGAGAGCGGGCGCTCCCGGCGCCGTCGCGCCAGAGATCCATCGATACATATAGTTAAGAAAATATCTTCTTAGTACATACGTTAAAATGTAATACCAAAGTATCCTCCTTACACGTTCATCTCCGAGTAAATGAAAACAACAGCTTCTACACCAAACAGATTATCTTCGCAATATTTCCATAGATAATTTGACACAAATATACTCGGGACACTAAAGAAATTTATCGCTTGCAGTAATAGAATGTTGAGAAATTCGTATTTTATTTCAGCCACAACTGTAAATTTTGTCTACAAATTTGTTATTCGGGCGTAGTTTCAATGAGATTTTTGTTGGTATTTTTACAACTTGTCATCGAGGGCTGGCTCTTACATGATACTATAGTTATTTTTTTTATTATATTTAAATATATAGATAAAAAGTATTACGACACGTCCTGATCTTCCACATCTTGTGCTTGCTCCTTTTGTTCAGTTTCACCTGTAATCAAACAATATGCTTGTAACACATTCTAATTGACAATACGTAAAGGTTATTAAAAAGCAGAAATATTTGACAAAAATTATAATTTATGGTAATGATCGGTCATGATTATTTTGACAAATTTTCAACATTGAGTTCTAATTTATTAGTATTTTAGTATACACTCAGTAAAAATGCTATTCGTTTAAACTGTATTATTATGCCATACTCCAAGCGCACCAAAATGGACACTGAGAGAGATAATTAAATACAACATAACATTGGATGCACCAGTTTTAAAAGAAAGTTTAATAAGGTTTTCATTAATTTTTCTAAGTAGCTCATGGTTTTTCAAAAGAACACTATGAAAATTGAGTAGGCCCGTGTCCCAGAGTAAAGTTTACAGTCCTCTTTTCATCTCTCATAAAGAAATGGATAGACTATCTGAACACTTATTGTTCAGCACTAATTCATTTTATGTGATAATATTGGTTATGAATATCCTTTAGCACTGCAATGATCTGTTATAAAACACTTATTTAGAATTATTTATGGGTGAAGTATTTTAAAGCTTTACACATGAAGTACAAAAATTCTTTTTGTAACTCTCATTTGGCACAAAAAAAAACACCTTCGGGGGATAAACAAGTTGTAGCTATTAAGATAATGAAAAAATTCATGAGGCAACAACTCAACTTTAAACGTTAAGAATGTTAATGTTTAATCTCTCTAGCATCTCTTAATTCATAGTGTATCATGGATTTGTTCCATGTCTGATATTTTGGATAGTTGGATTACATATCAATACATAATTGCTATGGAATTAGATCCCAACATTTTTTTTAAAACAAACCACAGAACTTTATAACATACACATACTTAGCCCAATGTTACATACCGGATTCACCGTCGCCTTGCATGTCAGAGGTCCAGAGCGTAAGGTTGTCCCTGAGGAGTTGCATGATGAGGGTGGAGTCCTTGTAGCTTTCCTCGGAGAGGGTGTCCAACTCGGCGATAGCGTCGTCGAAGGCGGCCTTAGCGAGCCGGCAGGCGCGGTCGGGGCTGTTCAGGATTTCATAGTAGAAGACGGAGAAGTTGAGTGCGAGTCCCAGCCGGATGGGGTGCGTGGGTGGCAGCTCGGTCATGGCGATGTCGGAGGCGGCCTTGTACGCTACCAAAGAATTCTCGGCCGCCTCTTTGCGATCGTTGCCCGTAGCAAACTCGGCCAGGTACCGGTGGTAATCACCCTAATAACAAATTTTGACTACTATCTGAACAATTTATCGAGAAAAATTATCGGTATATCAATATAGGTAACAGGTTTCATTCTTAAGTCAATAATTTGTAGTTCGAGAAGCAGTAGTTTAGATAATGTAAGATTGTCAAAATCCTCAAATTTTAAACAAATCAATAGATAATCTAAAATGATTGATATTCAGATATGATGGAAAATAGATAATGCCTAAGCAGCTATGATAAATAATATTGTTCCTGTTATAAGCAACTATTGATAAATATTTGTTTTTGAATTATCAATACATTTCCCCATAATGTGACACCAAAAAGTTACATTAAATTGTTACATATATTTGAATACAATTTAATTATCTAATTAAAGTATAAATGATATGAACTAACCTTCATTTTATAGTAGAAAACTTTGGACTCTCCTGTTTGGGAGCTGGGTATGAGGTGCTTATCCAAAACACCAAGAATGTCAGAGCAGATGTCACGTAGTTCTTTCTCCACCTGGCTACGGTATGCACGGATCATATTCAGTTTGTCTTCTGCACCCTACAACAAAATAGTATTGTCAGAATTTTTCTTACAAATTTTTTTCCATTGTACGAGATCAGTTAGTAAAACTATAAGTTACTAATTTATGGACTTTTAATTTATACAAACATATCTCTTATGCCAAAAGGCTGTGAAAACCTTCATAAAAAAAGATTTGCATTGATATAAGGGCCATCCATATATTTGAAAATAGGAGGGGGTAGAGGGTCTAGTCTTTAAAAAGCAGTCTTTTGAACCATAATAGGTAGCCAATTGAATTTCTGTAAAATATGTGTTAATATACAACAAAAATAACTAAAAATAAAAATTTATGGGGGCCCTACAAAGGAAACATGTTTGAACAAGCTTTTGTCAGAGTTGTGGCACACAAATTTAAGTTCAATATATCCAGAACTAATTGGCATGATCTGCTATAAGAGATACAACAAATATCGCCTCGAGAACTCAGCTTGCACTGAAGTCCTCACGTGACCTATGTAGATATGCCTGCTTGTAAGGTACCATAGGACAGTAAAGCGCCGACGTAGGGCGGTCTGACCACGTCAGATGAAGACGTCAAAGCCTTTGGGTCAACAGCATGATGTGTCAATGTGTCACAATGTTTGCAGTTTGTGTGAGTTGGACACAGCCCGTGCCCGACCACATGAATATTCAATAATGGGTTTTTATCCTCTTTCCCTATCACACAGATCTAAAAAAAGTCCTACCATTTCTTGACAATCATCATATGCATGAAATATCAACAACATTAACAATTGATGTTAGTTTAATTAAAAAAATATTATTAAATATCTTACATTGAAACCATTAAAATAAAACTTATAGCAGATGTTCCTTCTATACCTAAAATATCACATTAGACAAATTTTAATTTTGATATTCTTTGTACACAATCTTTTAATGTGACAAGTTGACAATTAGCACTGATCGCTCTTATGCAAACGAGAATTGACTTTCAGGAATTTCATAGCTGGCGAAAAGTTAAAGCAAAAAATTTCACAGTTCTCTTTTTTGATGTTAGTCTGCTAGCAGACCTGTGTAACGTTCTTTGCAAGAAATACTTCCATTACCATTTGGGATTTGAGTTATGATCAAATAATCTAGCCAACCAGAGTTGCCAGAGATTTTCATACTCTGCAAAATACATTAAATTTACTGGCAAATAATTGTTCTAGTATATTATGTAAAAAAAATCAATTAAGGTTAATATTGATTTTCATACTCTGCATAATACATTAAATTTACTGGCAAATAATTGTTCTAGTATATTATGTAAAAAAAATCAATGAAGGTTAATATTGATTTTCATACTCTGCATAATACATTAAATTTACTGGCAAATAATTGTTCTAGTATATTATGTAAAAAAAATCAATGAAGGTTAATATTGATTTTCATACTCTGCATAATACATTAAATTTACTGGCAAATAATTGTTCTAGTATATTATGCAAAAAAAATCAATGAAGGTTAATTGACATAGTTTTTAGACATATTTTGAAAATATGATTATTATATTTAAGTTGTGTACTAACTAGCACAAATGAAAATGTGAGTATGGCTTTCTGGTTTTAAATTCACACTTACGTGTTAGTAAGCCATGTTATCTGATATAAACTGATTCAAAAACTTTCAAAGGGTGAATATTTCATCATAAATAATATATAATTATGGACATTTTAAAATTGTCTTTGAATGAAATTTAAGTATGAATTTTTAATAAGAAATATTTATAATGTTAAGTTTAATGATACATTACATTTTCTCAACTCTATACTGTTGTGCATCATGGTCTAATCTACCTTTTGTTAAGATAGCCTTCCAGTCTTTTTGCAAAAGATTGAAGAGTTTTGCATTGAGCCCTCCATGCTAACCCAGTACGGGTCAGGGACTGCTAATGACTGTCACTACTAATGTGTTAAGCGCACCCAACACCAATGCACTAATAGCTCAATGTGCTTTCTAAGGTACATTCGAGTGGTTTAATTTAAACCCATTAGTCAATTCTCTTGTGGTATCAAACTCAGTACTTTTGGTTCAAAGGCGATTTTATTGACCACTGAGCCACCAGCACTCACTCATTCGCTCCAATAGCTCCATATTGGAAAGTAGAAAATAATCAGTTATCTGCCTTTAAAGTACCGTGACCAAGTTTTGAGCAAACAAAAGGGAGATTTCCTTATCTATACTACGTATGATATAATCTCGTATAGCGACGTTCGTGATAACAACCAAATAACATTTGCCAATGAATCAAACATTCTATTGAAAAATGTCATGTTTCACATTTTTACATTAAACTCAGTGTTTAATCTGTACTAAGAATATAATCAATTTATCTTAATTTTTGTTGGTGATACAAAATTGAAAAAGAAATGAGCCAGTAATACAGAGATTCGTGGTTATATTCTTTATATTGTAGATTGTGGTAGTCTTTGTATATTTAAATAAAGTACACTAAAGTGTAACATAGAAATTTTCAATGGCAAAAACAAAAAGAGACAAAAGACTCGGGAGGCACAATCAGTATCAAACCAGATATTGTTTCATGAAGGTTACAAAAACCTTCAACGAAGGTTGGATTTATCCACAAAAAGGAATAAAAAATGTCTGTCAAAAGAAATGGTTGAAGAGTCTTTTGTTGGAAGCTAACAAACAAGGTCATGTTAAAGAATTTAATAAAACAGGACAATTGAAAAACTTTTATATTGGAAAGGGGGGACGGTTCCCCCAAAAAGAAATGGAAAAATCATTCCTATTTCGAGGACAGCACATCTGTAATAGAATTTTATTTTTATAATCTGGTGTGTCCTTCTGTATCCCTCATCTATGGAAGGCTGTTGCTCAGTCATTATTACTGCCTTCATATGTATTATGGGAGTACAGAAATCAATTATTTAATTGATCAATCAATCAAACAAACACATCAAAAGAAAGATAGATGTTATTTATATAATTAATATCATCATCAATGGTCATCAAAGGGCACTGAGCTTCTAGGACAGTCAGAGGACAGAGAACACCTGGATGAGCTGTAGGATCGTCATCCCTAGCGTCTTATTACTGCCCATTCTGCCAATGGGAAGTAAACATTCAGATAAGTGGTCCTGTTTCCTTGTTCCTCGAGCTTGTGCATGAGTTAAATGAAAATTATTAACAATAAATCCCAGTTATCAGGTTTTAGTGATTAGGGCACCTCGATAGTTAAACATATTGTAAATTTTTTTCAAGAAACTATATTTTTAATTAATAATCTTTTGTATTCTCATTTTTATAATATGTTCTTTTATTATTTAATTTAAAAAAATAAATTAGAATAAACTTTGTTAATTCTAATTTAATTCTTTTATCTTTGTTTTTTGCTTTGTATAGAAGCACATAAAAATTATTATAATCAAATCAAATCAAAAATATCTTTATTTTGTAGTAATGAAATTACACTTGAAATACATCATAAATAAATTCTTTTCAATTGGTGTCCCGACGTGGACTGCACCGGTCATCTGTTTTGTTTCTTGGGTGCAAGCCGTGCAATCCAGACTTCCACTCGGCAAAATGTCATGGCTTAATTTAAAATCTACCTTTGAGTTTAAATTTAAATTCAATTGTTTTCAACAGCCAATCTTTCATTCTTTTGTCATTGAAGATTACATTAGGAATTCTGTGATTGCAATGTGATTAAAAGAAAATTACTATCGACAACCTATATGTGTACATATTTTCTATTGGGCTTTTTCATTTTCTCCCAATTTCCATTAGTCCAAATAAATCTTAAGATATTTTTTATAAATTTGAATATAATGAAATTAACTAGTTCCATTAAATGAATGATAGTATAATGCAGATATTGTAATGATGTGTGACAAGTTTCTAAAATATTGAGTGATGTACCAATTCATATAAGAGATTGAAAATGCAGTCAGTTTCACTACTTGCTATTTCACAATTAATCACATAGATACAGAATGTAAAGGGACATGTCTAAACAGAAATAAATCACAAAGGCTACGCACTGACCTGAAAGACATTCCATCTGTAAATTACTGTGTACATACATTCAAAATATGTGAACACGAGTGAACAAATGCTTATATCGTTAAAAGGAGCCAGTGCTCCTCCCGTTCATGAGACAAAATTGAGATGACCTAACACACCATTTAATATTTCAATTTTGTTAAATTAAACCCATACTGTAAGGTGATTAACACTTGAAATGGACATAACACCTTACAGCTCTCAGCTCATATTCACGTTGGTAGACTTTAGGTTCTGATTCATAATAAATGTATCAAACTCTTTTTAATTTTATCATAAACCATATATATCCTATCTACATAGTTAACCAGCAAAACTTTTTCATGTGTTTTTGTGAATAAATGTAAGTCTGTAACTGGAAAACAAAAAAATCACATTTAGACATAAATGACTTGCTAGCTGTTTCATATTATACTGTAATATATGTTTTGGAGATTACTATTTTCATAATTATAATTATAGCTGTTCTTCAGATTTAATGTGGAAGAAATTCTATTTTTTTAAGAGAATCAATTTTGAATCGCTTGCATTACAAATTTGTAGTAGTACTTGAAATAAAAAAAGACAAAGAGAAATATGATTTCAGCGTTTTGAAAATTTCTTAGTAAAAGAACTCAATCATTCAGTTGGGTTTTAATCAATAACCCTACTGCTAAGACGTATACTCATCCTCTTATTTCAAACTGAAGCATCGGGCCCTCCATACTGGCCCAGTGTTGGATGTGGACTGCTAATGTACTTATGACATTACTTCTACACACACACACACACCCACACATATATATATATATATATATATATATTTCAATGTCTTTAAAAAATTGATCAATTTATTGATTTCCATAAATTTTTCATATCACTCTCATTGATTTTATCAATTCCTAATTATATGTCTGATATGCTCTACACTACATTTATCTTAAATATATTATTTTCAATGTAAATTTCGGAATATAAGCACTCATAGATTTTTATTTAATAAAATATTTGAGTACAAATACATATACATATTTGATTGAATGGATATTCATTGAACAAGAAAATTGTCATAAATTTGCATTTTGTAATAGCTACTATGTCTTTTTCTATATTTTTGTCCAGCTGATGAGACGACATTAAAATGATAAGTGAACAGATTCTCCCACATGTGCATCTATAAGAAGTTCTCTGAAATGATTAATTATTAAATAATTATTGAGATAGCATACTAACTTTGGTTTCTTCTTTTTGTTCAATGGACGATATGATCCTCCAGGAGGCGCGGCGCGCTCCGATGACATTTTTATAGGCGACTGAGAGAAGGTTCCTCTCCTCTACTGTTAATTCATTGTCGGATACATTCCGTGATGCAACATTTTTCATTGCCTCAACCATTTCTGAAATAAAAATACATAATATGCTAAACATAAAAAGACTGCAATCAAAATTAATACTTGTATCCAATAAGAAAATACTTATGAATTGGGCATTTTAAACAGGAGAGTAAAAAATTCAATCATAACCTCATGGATCAATAAATCAATAGCAATGTCAAATATGTCACTGCTTTATTGAATTGTAAAAAATAATAGGCTACAGTTATACAAAAAGCCTTTAAAAACACTCAAGAGCACAAACAGAAGTGTTCTGATTAACTGTCCTAAAAACTACTCACAATGAATGTCCTTCATTGAATTCAGTTAAATACCACACCTAAGTTGTGTAATTGCAATGAATTGTCGACATAGTTCCTAATTTTTACAATGGGAACTTACTATAAAACAGAAAACACGCAAGAAACAGTTAAGATAAAAATTTAGAGTGAAACACACTTTCCCAAGCACTGTCTGCGAACAATAGGTAAAAAATCTAAGACGTCACAGTGAACGGATCTAATTTTTTGTATAAATATCGATTGCACTAAATTAGAATACTATATTGAATACTAAATTGCGCTCAAGTTTTGGCAAGTACGCACAATTTCGGCATTGCTAACGAAGCTATGCGACCAACGGTTTTTCGACTAATACTACATGTCAGTCATGGGAATTATGATAAAAAACGGTTTACCGTTTAGCATTCATATTTTCCGTTTTTAATACAATATAAAGGATAGTTTTTGCCGGTTATCTCGAATATTTCATACGTAACGATGTAAAGGGCATCCCACCGGCGGATGACGCATCGATCGCTGACCAAGCCTAAGAATTGCCATTGATTCGCGACAGTTTAGGGAAAGTCATAAAATATTAAATACCAAATGTATTACTAATCGGTGGAGACTCGAATTAATAAAGGTTAGAGTGTCCCTGATCTAGAAATATCCATATACAAGACCCGATAGTGTTCGACTGTCGGCGAAATTACGGTATAGATTTTTTAGAGCCCCATTCGTTAAACAGCAAAAATAAGTACTAACCGTCGTAGCGTTCAGCCTGTTCGGCTAGCTTTGCTTTATACACATTATCTTCCCTTTCAGACATTGTGGATGACAAATGATTTTTCACTAACTAAATCCGAATCGCCAGGTCACTAATTCACCAAGATGGCCGCGCCCGCCAACCGAATCTGAATTCGATCTTCAACTAAACTCCGCCCATGACGTCAGAACAATGGCAACTTCCGTTCCTATTAGTGCTGCCAGTTATTATATGAATGACAATTATTATAATATTTAATGCACTAAGAAGTAAAGTAAATACTAAAGAACAAATTTAAATGAGTATAAAATTTATTATTTAGTTCGAAAAACAATGACATTACGAGCCATTCAAAATTATTTACATATTGCCTCTTTCTTGGAAACGAAAAAAATTTTAAATGTGGTTTATAGGTGAAGTAATAATTACGAGTCATGATTCAAGAAATTTGTTATCAGATATTTATATTTAGAGAAAAAAAGATAGAAGACAGAGAAGGAGAGAAAGAAAGAACAAATAGATAGACTTCGCATGGTGGATTTACTTGAGAACTTAAGACCACATATTTAAAAGTAACATTCTAATTTTATTTTTTCAACTTCAATCAAATGATGAAGATATACTGGCATTTTAAATCTATGTAGTATTATATGTATCGATACATGTTGGAGGTTAGATTAGAGATATAAAGGTATATTCATAATTAGGTCAACAAATAGCAAAAAGTAGAAACATTTCATAACGCCCTTAATTTGTCAATCGCTTTATACAAATGCCTACACTTTTTTTATCAATAATTGGAATTCAACAGTTAACAGTATATGGAAAATTGATATTGAAGGTGTTATACTACCAAGTCCACGAGAAAAGCTAGAAAACTACCAATAAGTAAATCGTATTACGATGAACGAAAAAAGAGCAGTAATTTATCGCAATTAGATAGACGAGAAGAGCGCTAAAAATGAAAACCTATAATACGACACGTTTTCGCTAAAACGTGTCGTATTATAGGTTTTCTCTAATTGTTATTAACCTCAATGTGTAAAAACCTCTTCCAAATGCATTAATAAAATCTGGGATTATATTTCGCAAATAAGTAACAAATGTTTTTTAATCAATTTGATCAAATTACTATTAACATTACTTAAGTCCCACAAACGAACATTTTAAAAAACGTTCGGTGGCATTCTGATGATAAAACAATTGTCACGACCGATTAATCGACAAAGCAGTATCGACTGAAGAATATAAAACTTGTGGAATAAGTTCATACACGAAGAAATATTATTTATTGAAATGAATTAATGGTGTCAAAACTTCTTTAGAACCGTTATGAGTCGAAAGTTAATAAAAAAAAAAAATTTGGTTGCCTGTAAAGTCGGTATACGGGCGAAAGTTTTACGTGACAACGACTTTGAATGGTAAAATCATTTTAATGTGAATATTCATTCGTATAGTAGGAAGAAGGATGAAATAATAGTAACAATTTAAAACATTTATTTATACAAAGAATTATATTTAAAACATTAATTTATACAAAGAATCTCGCACTGAATTTCATATTAACAAAATTTTATTTTTACCTTTACACATACATACGTATTTATATACAAATATACATACAATAACTTGCAATACATTTGCAAGCTATGCACTAATTCTCTAGTGCTGCGCGCGCGGCAGACCGATCATAGTTGAGTGGGAGAGAGACGCAAGGCATTCGGCGGGCCTCTCTCTCTCGTTCGGTGACTCATCGTTACGTTACCGAGCGTTACACTTTTTCATAAGTGACTCCCAGCCGCAACCTAATTTAAGACGTTGTCACGTCAAAAAGCGAAAATAAAAAAACACAGTTGCATCTATGGGATTTAATTAATATATAATTTGCCAATAGAAACTATGTAGAAGTGAAAAGCCATTTTAATAATAAACAATCGATCACCACATATTTTTTTAACTTCGCGCTACGGAAATTGATAAATTTTCATAAATCGGGAAAATATTATTTTCAGTTTGATTATCGAAAATGAGATTTTGATAAAATCTTTACATTTTAGAATTTTACGAACCTATTTTGATCACTTTCCGAGTGATGTCCATATCTCTGTTGTGTATGTATACGTGCATGCGTACGTGTGTGTGTTTATGCGGGCGTATAAAGCTCTCATATCTATTGAACGAATGAACCAATTAACAAAAATAAGTGACAAAAAAGTGTTTTTACCAAAAACTGCGTCATATGCCTTAGAGCGGAATAAATTAAAACAATGTAAGAATTGTTTTTGAAATTCCTTTTAAGGTTTCTTACCAATTTTTCTGATTTCATGACTAATTTCAGAAATAATTGCCCGAAAGTATAAGAAATTATGTCCCTCTCTTTATTTTCTAAATCGTATGTTAAAAAGTATGAAAAAAATGACGAATGTAACGCTCAATAAATACTATTAACGAAAATTATTTTGAACATGGTTGGATATACTGTTTTCGAGTTATTGCCGAAAAACTGCGCTTTTCAACCATGTCAGTGCCATGAAGATACGTTCTTTTGCTGATGCACTTTAGTTTACACTAGTTTAATAGTAATAGTCGACATCCCTTATTTTTAGTTATAGGTAACTAAATTGCTTATAACTAATCTGTGCTGGAAACATGAAAAAGTACAACAACGTACTTTTTTCATCTGTAGTGCATTTCTTTGTAATAATGGCTTCGGAACCCTATAATGAGCACGGTCCGATATGCTCTTGGCCAATTTTTAAATTACAGTCATCTAAGAATATATTTATAAAAACGGAAACAGAAATATATTAGACATGAGATTTACATTTCTTTATTATTATATTTTAATAAGCTTAAACAAGCTTAAGTTTCCTATGTTTTTGTAGTACAGTATGATGTATGGATAGAGTCGTACCATTTTCGACACTATATTCTGAGTGGTAGACTCTGTCGCGGGTGTCACAGTGCAGCTGGTATTCGGGTGCATTCGACTCCTTTCGTATAGCTGCACTTTTCAGCTTAGTTCGTGCATGTGGATGTATTCACTGAGCGCAGAATATGTCAGGCACAATAAAGTGAACGCAGCGCGCACGCCGTGGCAAAAAAACTATACCAATCTGGCAAAGTCTATCAAAATTACTTTACCTTTCCTACAATTTGTATTTTGACATACAGGTAAGTTATTATAATTGTAGTTGTGTTGTGAACTTGTAAAAAATAACGGCACAAATGATCGGTGTATGTTCTACGTTTTGTACATGTTGCGCGATAGTTAATAAAATAATAATTAAAGTATTCATTGACTAAAATATCACAAATTCTTTATACAGCGCCATCTAGTTCGCATACTAAGTAAACGTGCGTCTTGATTTTCTATGGAAAAGGAACTATTTGACATAACTAATCCCAAGGAATTGCGAACAGCAGCCAGGTCGCTTCTGAAATGCACATAGCCAATAATAGCATACCTATTTGTAAATTGTGGGAGACGAGAGGCAACTTGATAATAAAGATAATTAATAAATTAGTTACACGGGGATCTGTATTAAATCTTAAATTAAAAGCGACTACACAGTAAATAATTCAATACTATCGATTTTTCTAGGATGGGCTCCGCCCACTCTTGCCCCCCCTTAACCCGCTTGGCTTATAACGATATCTAATACAGTAAGAACTTATGCACAAGTTCTTTTTTCATCAGTTTCACTGTTGTCGTACAGTATTTTGGTTTCGGAACTGCGGTCGCCGGCCGACCTCGTCCATGTCTGAATTCACTGAACCGGAAATACAGAGCGACGAGATGCAGCTACATCAGTCACTGGCAACTTTCTTGTTGACTTATAACACTACAAATATCATAAAATTCGTGATGCCAACGCGCAATTTTCAAAACGATGCCACAGTAAACAAACAAAGTATTTGTAGTAATAACTTCGGAACCCTATTGTAAGCACAGTCTGACATGCTCTTGGCCAGTTTTTTCTTTATTTGCAATGCGTCGTATAATTCAATATTATTGACTTATTTTTTCGTGATTCGTATAAATTTGGACTGTAAAGGATTATCAATATAAAGTTTATTACCTTTAAAAGATTTCACTACATGCCCACTTTATGCCATTGCGACGCTTTCGTGACTAATTTCACATCGCCAAAGTTTTGTGCGTTGTATTGTACTCATCGTTACAAAAAAAAATATAATGCGAAAATTTTCCTGTAGATATCAACATAATGATAATTATTTTTGTATATGACTATTTATTGTCCAAATCAAATGTCCTTAATTTAAATAATCAAGGGGAAACATCAAATATTCAACCAGTACAAATCATTTGATGACGCACTAGTGTACATAAAAAAATATTGGGTAGGTTACATTGTTTAATACACAAAAATTATGGCGAGTAAGCGAAGCAAGCATGTTCTGATAGCTAAGCAATTCCAAATTAACATAAGTCTAAAGCGGTATATCTAATATGATTTGAATTAGTTAAATGACAATGAGGCATATGAGTTGATAGAAATTTTTTCGTGAGTGGCAGTTCTTTCCGCTAAGGGCATATCATATGAGATTGACAAGTGTCGTCAATAACATATGCTTTTCGATTTTGTATCACAACTGACTTTTACGAAGTCATTTCTTTTACAAGCTTTTATTTACTTTCACTTGTCTGTCTGTAATCAAATCTTGTAAGATAAATTTGACCCACTTTCCGGTTTCCAAATGTGCTGAAATTTTGCATACATATATCGCGTGACGATGAAATATTAGGTATGATGACATGGAGGTGATCTGATAATGGAGCTGGGAGCTGACCATAGGAACTCAGTAATAAAACGACGCAAACCTGAATTTGAGCTTGTATTTTGTCTCTAGATGCTATCCAGGGTCTGATGATGGAGCTGGAAGATGGCAATTGGAATTCTGTAATAAAACGACATAACCGCATCGAGTTTGGGCTCGTATGATTCGCCTCGAGTAGATTGGTCCTAAATAACTTTGTTTATCCTGTACTTGTGGGAAAACATGATTAAACAAATACTAAAAAGTTAAAAATATAAAATATTTTTTTTTATAACAAGCTTTTATTGCTTATTAATAAAAAGAACTAAAAAGTTAAAAGTAATTTAATTCTGATAAGAAATATACCATTTTATACATATATCATATTTTTTAAAATAAAAGCATGTTACATTTTGAGGACAAGAGAAATAAATGAAGGTGTATTTCTTATCTGAATTAAGGTATTTTAAACTTTTTAGTTCCTTTTATTAACAAGCAATAAGAGCTTGTTTAAAAAAAAATTCTCTTTATTTTTTATTCCAAGTGCTCTGTAGTACTATGGTAGTAATACTCGGATTTGTGGTCTTCAAGAAACTAGATCCAATGTAAAATTTAGCAATGCTCTCAGTTAAATATCTAATCTAATATAACTCTAATAAATGAGTTGTCAACTTTAAAATTATTTGTTGTGCGCGCCTAAAGTTATAAGCAGTCAGTAGCAGATATCACCATATTGATGATGAGTCATTAGCCTCATTGGATCATGAAGAGCAAAGAACCAAGGATACGAGTAAATTAAAAATATTTATTCATGTTTAAACATAAAAATAAAATACTTATTCACAAAATGCAACCACATTTATCGCTCTGCATGGAAAATGTGCCACTGCAATGAGGCGACAAGAAACCTGAACATGTAGATTAGTTTTATAAATAGTTCCTTTATGATAAAAGCAAACATAAAATTATACTGTTGTCTAGATTTTTGGGTGCAAAAAGAAGTGCAGCTTTTCTGCTTTCATATGTGACAATAAGGTTATTTGTGAGGAGAAAAGATTTGTACTACAAAAAAATATTTTAATGGAGCCATACTTATGCATACAAACCAAAATATATTGTCTACGATGTATTTTAAATAATCAAAGTATTAAAAAGATACAATTATATGCATGGTTAAACACTAATCACAACAGTGCTAACATAAATTTTGAGTTTCCTTTATGAATAGGCAATAAAAATAAGCAAACCTTTTGTGCTAATATAACCATTTGATGGAACACCATTTTTATATAAATAAAAAGTGAAAATAAATTATAAAGATAGGTATTTACGAAAAATCTAATTACAATTTTAAAAACTAAAAGGCAACTAAATTATAAAAATAATTTTGAATGCATCATTGATGCTTCACTTTGGTATACTAACAAAATTCACATTTATGGAATATGTTCGTTAATTTGTAATTTTAAATTCGTAATGGCACAAATAAAATAAACATTTCTTAATTTAACAGGTATGATACAGATGATTATATTTATAAGAAATATAGGTCACTATTATGACAAATAAAACTTATTTCTTCACATTATTTAACATTAATATTTAGGCAAAGCAAGATAAAGCACAAACTATAAATGGGTGCAAAGAAATATTTGAAATTTGGAAACAGTTCACTTTTTTTCCTTCAAGTTAAAAAATATCTACTATATCTTATCTAATTACAAGAGTAACTGTACTAATTTCTAATGCCAATGAAAAAAATATGATTGAGCCCAATAACGCTTAACAAAGCTCTCTTCCAACGTCAACAACGCTAACCTAAAGTTAAACATGGTAATAGTTGGATTGCAATACATCTAAAACAGTGGTTGTACAATTAATACTTTAGAAAACATTTCAAAAAAATTTTGTAAGTGAATACAAACGAAGTTCCAGGCGTCACTTATACAATACTCAAGGCAGCAAAATGTGTTGTCCTCTCAAATTATTAAATATAGAAAAATATATCTGGAAGAATTAAAAAATAAAAGGATGTATATGTTTGCTTATCCCCTTGTGCATATTACAGAAATAATATGAAAATAGTGCTGCCATGTGATATTGTCCCCTACTGAACTGCTACCAAATAAGGCATATATTTCAGTCTTCCGTCAAATAAATGGATAGCATTTGATCAAGTCGAGTACAGTTCAATATAATTAATATGCTGATATTTTCACAGTAAATTTACATATTTTGCATAGCCAACGAAGTAAATTTAATCAAGAAAACAAATCAAAAGAAAATGTCTTTGTTTTCTAACAAAAAGCTCATAAAGATCTCTTTCGAATTAACTTTACACGTTTATATATTACTATAAACAATTTATTTATTGTTATAGACTATGATGTATTGTCGTGAATATTACAAAAAATATGAATCAATAAAAATCACCTGCTCTTCAAAAGGAAGTACTTCCTATTTGTCAAGCTTATGTAACTTTAATAAATATGTAAATGTCCAAAGTTTAAAAATATATTATGTATGGAACAAAAAAACAATGAAATTGTGAAACAGCATTCTCAATACACATATCTCTATATATTAAACTATAATGGTAGATGGTGTTTCAATTCATTGTAATGACTTAAAATATGTAATATTTCAAATGATATTAAAAATATGGTGATAAGAAATTTTTAAAGTGAATATTTATTCTATCAATATTAATACTATTTATTTAATCAGTGTTCAGTTTGAAATTGAAATTGTTGTATCAAGAATCAAGAAAGAGAACCATTAAAATTATCGATAACACCTTTCTACTACTAAAATTACTTCTATTTTCAGATACAAATTGCGAAAACATACATCTTTAATTTTGTTAAGTGCAGCCGGTTATCAAGACTGACAAGAAACTCGTCTTTACTTGTAACAGAATGGGTATTATAAACTATTTTGACATTAACCTATTTTGTCAAAATTAGTCAATGATTTACTTATTTTAAAAGCAAGTGTGTAACCATAAAACATTCTTTCTGTATTGGACACTGGCAGAATCACCAATGAATAAAAGTCACAAACAGTAAGAAGAAGAAAATAACTCCAAAGCTTTCTTAATCAAATCAAATATTAATAATGACACTTCACTATTTCTTTTTGAACCAAATGTATCATTAACCCGCTATTACTTATATTTAGGAGTTACAATGAATATATTATCTATATGTATATGAAATTCAAGTAATAAAAATATAAGCACATCACAATAATCACATCAGTCTATGTTCAATTAAATTAATCAGCTCAATATAAAAGCTAACTGGATCTATGTTAAGATGGCGTAGAACCGCCACTATAAGGCTGTAGGTGATAACGGAATCACATAAGGCTAATTATACATTTAAAGACATCTTTCCGATCTCTTAAATACATATCAAGATATGGATTCAAGGATAGTTATATTTGCATTAAGATCAAAACCTTTATTTGAAATTGTCATCACATTCAAAATTAATTAAATATTTTTGAAACGGAATTAGTGGACATATTAAGTAGTATCTAATTATTATCATTTCCTTTTATAAGAAATTGTTTAATCATCAAAATTATAATTTTACATCACACTATCACCTACACCACTATGTATACACAACATTAGTTTATTAGCCGTGTCACTTGTTAAAATCACTGAAGTTGTCCCCGTTAATGAAAAGGAATGCTTTTTACACACTTAACTAAATAACATAATACAATTATAAAAACAAATAAAATCAACAAGATTTTTAACAACTGACATATCATTTCAATACAGAAGTATTAAACAGTTCATATAAATTTATAATGTTTAGTTCAAAACAAGAAATGTCCAAAACCAGTAACTGAGTTTATGGTGCAT
Source organism: Eumeta japonica (assembly GCA_005406025.1). Classification (NCBI taxonomy): domain Eukaryota; kingdom Metazoa; phylum Arthropoda; class Insecta; order Lepidoptera; family Psychidae; genus Eumeta; species Eumeta japonica. The sequence goes on from BGZK01000779.1 coordinate 94,099, forward strand.
TGAATAATCAACAACTGGTACAATGTGTTTGCAGTTTGCTCAAAGGTAATTGTTCATTTTTGGCTTATAGCTTTATTTGGAAAAAATAATTTCTCTAAAGAGTCCATGAATTATACTTTAGCTAGAAAAGTTTGTTTTAATAAACATTATGTACTAATCTGTTATTTAGCCATATATGTTTCAAGCCAGCAAGAAAAAGAAAAACGGACAATTTCCTTTAATTGGTACATTTGAAATATTCTTCTACAGTTTGTTCAATTCTCATATTCAAAATATTTATTTATTTGTAAATTAGAGCTTCCCAATTGGCTTATAGAAACAGGAACATGCAAATTAATTTAATTTCAGACATAAATATCATTACTTTTATACTATCATTAATACAATATCGGCTAGTTTTAATTTATAACTTCTTAACATACCAGCTCATTACATTATTTTATCTATTTTTCAAACACATTTTATTTTTTAAGTGTCCAATAAAAGGTGCAATAATGATCACATTTTGTTACAAATTGTTAGATAAGTATATCATTTTTAAATAATGCCTGTTTCAGTAACAAAAAATATACTCGTATTTCCTTGACCTAACAAAATTTCTTCTGGAAATCGTAACACGAGCTGGTTAGACTGGCTCCAAGAAATATGTTTACACAAAACATCAAACAGCTATTTACAATCTCTTTATTATAAATAGATTAAACAAACATTGAGGATATATGTAAAAGCGCATATACATTCATAATTAACACATCTATTTATACATTACTTTTTCCATGGAGCAATGTTTTCAGTATTGGACCATCCAATATTTCAGGATAAAGTAAATGGCAAATTTTATGAACTTTAGCGACCCCTCTGTGATAAGAATATTGTAGAAAAATATAACTTACAATGTTTTTATTGAGCTATTATAAAGCAACATGTATATACTTATTTAATAGGTAATGAATCAGAAACATTTTAAGTCTCGAAATTATTTTAATATTAGAAACAACTTAATATATTTTCTGATCTCTTAGTAAAATGAAAATATTGTGGAATTGTTTCGTATTAAACATATATAATGCATGTGACTATTTAGAACATTTAAAGTATATAATCTTTATGAACTCAATTTTCATTGTTTTTTACTTAAAAAAACAATATTTATAAAAGAACGTATTCATAGTAACCAAAACAGGAAAATTGGCTAAATTGACTAACAAATTATCATAATGATTAGAAAACAATATCATATGCTAATAATAATGTGCCAAGAACCAGATAAAAATCATTACCAAAGTCAGTTATATTATAAGAACTAACTTCATATTGAAGTTTTTGTCTCTGGCAAAAATATATCTGAGAAATGTATCAGAGGTTTAATATCAAAAAATAATTTCTAGAATCTCAATTTCCCTTCATCCATACTAATATTATTAATGCGAGATTGTCTCTGTCTGCCTGAGGCTAAGTCGCTGTACTAATTTTGATGAAATTTGGCACGGAGATAGTTAACACCAGAAATAGGACAGGCAACTTTTTGTTGGTCTACCTGTTCATCTAATGTTTTTTCATAGCTCAACTATAGCTAAATTGATTTTAATGATTTTTAGTGTACTAATAGAGTATACCACCTCGTAGTATATAAGCTATTGTCTGTTTATTTTTCTATTGGTTTGCCTATATGTCTACTTGTAAATCTGCAATTGTAACCAATCTTAATGCAATTTACGAAAATGATAGAACTTACTTGTTATGTAAAATACAGGTTACTGTTTATAATTAAAAAGGTTATTTTAAATTTGTATATTTATCTGAGTGCCTACTTTTATTAGAGAAGCAGTGTTAGAATAGGCGATTCTGGGGGATGAGGATAGGTGAGTTAGAATGATAGTCTTCAGAGTGCATCTTTTATATATACTAATATCATAATATTAAAAATGTGGTATTTTGTGATGAAGTTTTGTTATTTGTAAAGCAATTATGCATACATGGTTGGATAGATTTAGACGCAATTTAATCACAGAATACTTTCTGGATTAAGTGCATGATACTTCATATCACCCAATAATATATTCCTATGCAATAATTTACAACAAATCAGAATCGATAGCGGGATCAATATTGGAATTGAGAGCGATAGCGCAATTGAAGAAAGGAATGCAGGATTAGAATAAAGAACCGGAATAAAAACTGTGTAATTGGAACTTAAATCGAAAACAGGCTCGGATTGGTATGATAATAGCACAACTATTTAATATAGAAAATGAGGAATTATTTGTAAGTGCACATGTGCGGAACTGCAGACAAATGTTTGTGATAATATATAAATAAAGTAGCTTAGATTTGGTGTTTTATGCAATGTTTCAGAAACATTTTTGAGTATAGCATTTAATTCTGATCAATTAGAATAAACATTTCTTTTAAGCTAATTAAAAGTGAGGTCTTAATAAAACCATTCTTCTTAAATCACAATAGATCCAAAATAATGGCTTATCACAAAGGAGCGCTATCAGTTCAGTGTTTAGGAGATGACGCACATCTTCTTGAGGTCACTATCCTCGGCGTCGCTCACGTCGCTGCCGTTGAGGACCGGCTCCCGGCCCGCTATGTCCGGCAAGTAAGACTCGTAGTCCAGGCCTTGACGCTCGTAGAACAGAAGGTAAGCCGATGCCGGATCTATGGGCGGGGTCGGTTCCGGGTAGCCGTCCCGGCGCACCGGGTTCAATTCCCGGCACGAGCTGTCGTTGTAACACAGCCACACGCCTGAAGGGTTCCGCGCGTACGCCACGTAGTGACCGCCGCTCATTTGACCAGAGTGTGACTGTGGAGTTATTGATACATTTATTTATAATGAATGGTGTGATTTGAAAAAACATATTGTGACTAGAATTGAATACAGTCTGTTAAAATGGTTTAGGGTATGTTATAGGACGAAAGAAATCTTTAGAGCGAATATCTGTTATGGCAAGATTCAGTAAATAGTCACCTAGAATAAATTATATAAACTTGTTTGTTAAAAAAAGATATAATTTATTTGCTTCAATTTATTTACGGTATTTCTTTGTTGCATGCCATCTAAAATGATGACATGTAATAGGTAACAAATTAACTCACCACAACAGCATACAGCCTATACTTCAACTCAAATGGATCCTGTTCTTTGTGCAGGTGATGTTTGTGGTAATCTACCAAATTATCATCAGTCACAGGAGTTGTGACGAGACTTGTGGACTCTAGCCTTTCCCTGGTCTTAGACGATGAAGGTTCGACAGATTCGTTCCGCCTTTCAATTTTGATTTTTATGATATCCGAGCTTTTGGGCGGGTTTTCCTTTGGTGAATCCTCGTCATCTGAACTGTCGCTTTCTGATATTCTCGAATTAATATCACAAAAGATTGAGGAACGTCTTTTAAATATGAATTTTAGCTCTTGATGTCTCAATATAGTTTCTTGGGGGATTGATGCTAAATATGCAGTTGGATCAAAATCTTGGAAGGGGAAATTGACTACTTTCAGTGACTTTATCCACTTGTTGTTGACATATTGGAACCTCTTTAAGTGGATTATCTGGAAGTAACATTTAGTAGTGAATATGTGACATATTTTATAAAAGTAAATTCTGAGAATAAATGTACAGAACTTTTCCCATGGGAATTATCATATTCTTATGGTAAATTAAGAAACGACAAGCAAAACACTGTTGTCCAGATTACTTATATATATGTACACATAATTCTTTTGTGCTTCTATCTATATATTGAGTTGAAAATAAAAAGTTTTATCGTATTATATAAGTAAAAAGTTGTGCTATTTGTATCTGGCTAATTCTGACACCATTAAATAGATGACATTTTAAAAACAGAAAAGTAAAAACGGTTCCCCCCCCACTTTTCCATTGTTTTTTCTGTCCATCAAGAGGAGCAAATGTAATGTAGAAATTTGATATGTTTAAAAGTTTTATTACAAAAAAGAGAAAAATGTAACAGAAGCGGCGAAAAAAATTTGTGCGTTTTATGAACCTAATGCAGTGTTGGTAAGAGTAGCATAAAACTGCTACAAACGTTTTCAGTCTGGTAATTTTGATGTTACAGATGAACCACAGTATGGTTGCCCTGTTATGGATAAAGTCAATGCCATTTTGGAAAAAGTAGAGCAAGATTGGCATATTAGTTCTTACAACATAGCTGAACAGCTGGGGATTTACTACAAACCAGTTTTGATCCATTTGAAAAACACTGGATATTTGGGTCCCACAAAAACTTACTGAAAGAAATATAATGAATTATGTATTAATTTGTGATTCTCTATTGCTACGAAATTGTTTATTATAAGATTGATTACTGGTAATGAAAAATGGATTACCTATGATGATAACAATCCAAAAAGATAGTGGTCAAAAGACAAGTAAGTTCCGCAGACTACAGTGAAACTCGGATTAACTTGCAATAAGTTGAAGCTATATGTATGGTGGGATTGGAATGGCATTATTTACTATGAGCTTTTACCACTTGGCAATATCATCAATTCGGATCTCTACTGCTAACAGCTAATGAGACTCAAGCAAAAAGTAGAGAAAAAACGTTCAGAATGATCAATAGAAAAGGTGTAGTTTTCCCCCATGAAAAGGCCAAACCACACACATCTTCAACCATTCAGCAAATATTGACAGTTTGGTTGGGAAGCGTTAATGATCCACCGTATAGCCTTTTGCACCCTCAGATTTTCATCTAATTCATTCTCTTCAGAATTCTTTAGATATAGTTAGGCTAACATTAATAGAGGTTTGTCAAAACTACTTGTTGCAGTTTTTTGATCGGAAGTTCCAAATTTCTAAGTAATGGGATTATATCACTATCTATATAGTGGCAACAAGTTTTTGAATAAAATGGTATACACAAATTTTTATTAAAAATAAATAAAATATGATAAAAATTAATTTGAATTTATATATAAAATATGAAAAAACCTTTTCATCACCTTTCAAAGTCTGAATAATTTGATTTATTGAGATCATATTTACAAAACATATTCGTTTTGCAGAAATAATAGTTCATAGCTATACTAATATTGGTGTTGTAGATTGCTTTTAATAAATTTTGTATCTTTAAATTTTGATTCAATTATCAAGGCTTATGAATACAAAATGCACTGGAGATGTGGGTTTGATTCCCAAACAAGACAAACATTTCTTTTTTGATTAAAAATTAGTGTTCATTTTATCTGGGTGTTTTTATGTATATATACATATTTTCAAAAAAAAAAAGTATATATTTACTAATCTGGTACCCACAGCACAAACTTTGTTGCTTAGTTTGGGACCAGATAGTGTTGTATTTATGTCAAAGATATTATTATTATATATGATCAAATGGACAAAAATTTTTTTTGTAATTGTGATAAAGTAATCAGACAGATGGGTGGATAGGCGGATGGTCCGTTAGGTGCATGGGTGGAACGTCAGATGGTTGGATGATGGAATGCATAGATGACGGGATAAGTGGGTGGGTTGAATGGTCGCATAGGCGGATTAGTTACAGCAGATATAATGTGGATAGTGGGATGGATGGATGGGTGAATGAATGAATGTTTGTTTAGGCTCAATATAAAAATGAAGGATTAGCATGTCAGCTACTAGAAAAGGTAGAAAAATATTTGTTGTGCCAGCTTAGTTACATATAATTAATTATAAACAAGATATGCATATTCCATAAAAAAACGAATCTTCAAGAAAATAGACATATATCATTCAAATACATTAAATATTTCGTGTAAATAGTAATTATGAAAACACAACTCACAAGTATAGGCGGTAAGCGCCATATTTGCAGTTTCTTGGTGGCAGGCTGCGCGCTGCGGCAGCCAGAGCAATGGTAGCGCTGTTCCAGCTTCTCCTCAGCGGTGAAGGCGCCCAGGCAGTGGCCCAGTTCGACGGGCCGCGCCGCCTCCACTGTGCACTCGCGCACTGACTCGTGCTCTTTCCATGCCTAATATGAAATGTGAACGATAGCATTGGAAATGTTAAATTCAGCAAGTATTAATACACGTATATCAGACAGAATGCTGATACCGTTATTATTCTATGCAACTTTTGGAAACGCATTAGCACAATAATTTTAAATGTTATAGAGGTCAACTAACAAAGTATGTCGGTAAGAAATTATTGTTATTTCCTAATGTAGAAAGAATTAAAAAACAATACAGACAAAATACTGCACATTCAGCCATTTCAATTGTTGTATTTTGACAGTTTGCTAAAAAAATTTTTATTATTTAAAAAATCGTAAAGTGGTGAATTCGGAATGGTACAAAACTAATTGTTTGTTAAAAGTATTTGAAAAAATAAGAAAAAACAACCAACAATCCACAATCATTCTTCATTATGATAATGTTAATTGTCTGACTTCCATCAAAACAATTAAATATTTAGAAAGTCAAAAAATCAGAAGTAACCCACTATAAAGCCCTGTTTGACGTAATGAATTCTATTTATTTCCAAGAACGAAATAGAAGAGTAAAAGAGTAAACAGAGACCACTAATTACCATATTATATTATGGTACATAATCTCTTTTACTGCAATGATATCCATCAATTGTTTAAAATAATTTATATTACAGTAATTTGATAAACTGATAATAAAAATGACAATATGAAACAAATTTACAATATTTTCATAACTCATTGCTACACGGGCAGGTTCGAAAGTAACCTATTACTTTTAGAATGCGATGCCAGAACCTTAGCATGGAACAATTCCTTGCCTACTTAGATATGCAGTCTACTTAAATAATAACAAATAAAATTGCATAAAATATGGTACAGTTTATAATTGTCAAGGGAAATGATACAAAAATACAGTGCCTTTTCCCTAGTAGACTGGTAGCGTAGATGCAACGCTGTAGGATCCCAGTCAATGGCCAGCAACACATGGCCGACAGCGCCCACAGCACCGGCTGCGCTCTGTCCGTTGCGACTGCTGCGCCAATGCAGTTGACGAATTTCATTCAAATCGAGTCGACTGAGGTCGCGGTCCGATTCGGTCACCTTGTCTTGCTAAAAAAAACAATTTTATCACATTGTGAATGTGATTGCCTTAATGAAATGTTATCACGTGCGAGTCAGGATTTGCTTAGCGAGGATTTCATATAACTTCATTCATGCTAATAAATATGCTTGTTAGAAGTTTACTTTTGAGATAGATAATAAATTGATATATTTTCTTTGGTAACAAGGTATATTCCAATATTAACTTTCTTTAATATATATATATATATATAAATTTATATATATATATATATATATATATATATATATATATATGATATCTATAGTATTTTGTCTGGTAGGTATGCATATTTAAAATAAATAATGTCTATTGATGTAAATTTGTAATAGACTTGCACTGAAAATTCGACAGTTTTCTTTAAAATAGGCAGAGAGAAAAGCAGCCAAGTTACAGAGTGGCCCGTCATATATGCGATTGTAATTAAGAGATTAGGTGCAGTCAAATTACAATGTTATTAATGTCTTTAAAAGCGACTTGCGTTTTTTGCAAGTATTACAAGTGTAAAATGGGTAATAATGATGACATTAATGAATAATGAATATATGATTAGGTCCTGAGTCAACTTGGACATGGACAGCAACAAAGACAATGAAGCTCCGGTGGTTAGAAAACAGAGGTGCGTTCGAACTAGAATTTTACCATCTGAGTGCTTAACTAACAATTAATCAACAACGACTCACTCAATACTGCCAATATATTTATTTGACTGTAAAAAATTTTTGGAACAATCCAGTATAACATTAATTACTGATTGATTAGTAATGTTCGTTGATTAGACATTTCGGCTGACTAAATACATTTTGCCTCTCACAAAAATATATAAATTTTGCTAATCGTTTGTATGATAGGTCATTTAGATTGCAAACATAGGAGTTAAGGACAAATAAAGAAATACAATTTGAATATGTTTTCTCAATAATCTGTGTAGGTGAAAAATATCAACAAGTATGTCATCCATGTTTAATACATATATGATTGATTGATTACACAGAAAAACAGCATGTCTGTTGCATGATTTTATTTTACATGAATCTGAATTGTTTTTCCATACTAATTTCAAAAACATATGTCGTTTTTATTTGACAGCTCTAGTTTTGCTGACAGGAATTTTCAACAAAAGTGCACATAATTTAAGTTATAAAAATTAGTTAAATGTATTTATTCTGAAGTATTTTTTTTTTGTATGATTTTTTCGTGTGAGGTGTGTTAGGAGTATTATTTTGAATGTTCCAACAGTAATCAGCCATCATATTTACGTTCCAGTTTTCTTTATATCTCTCCTCCATGGTGCGAATATTTTGATGAAAGCACTCCCCTTGTTCCTCACTTAGGTCACCAAGATTTTCAGGAAAATAGTCTAGATGGCTGTAAATGTAGGGAAGCTTAATACTCATGTTGCATCCAAGCTGCTGGAAGTGTATTAGCATCTGTTCAATGTGCTGAATGTAGCCATCAGATTTTCTATTTCCAAAACATTTTGCACTAAGTAAACAAACTCTTCTCATGCTCATTTCTCAATAGCTGTCATATTGTTATGAAAATTTTATAATTTATCAACTTCCTGATTTGTGGACCATCAAATATACCAGCTTTGATTTCTCACTACTCAATGAGGACTGGACGGTTCACGCCAGATCATTGGAGATTTATATTTAAAAGAGGGTCTTTTTTTATTTGCCCATAATCGTTAAGACTCAATACAATTTTTACATACTAAACTAGGCATCCAGGGCTTAGCATTCATCGGCAAAGGAAACCCAAATTAGTCTAAGTGTGCTTTTTTCACAAAGTTTGACACACATTCCAATGAAATTTTTTGAACATATATTTTCCACAAGTAATACAAAAACAATCAGGACCTTTTAACCATGACCTCCTTGAGGAAGACAATGAAATCTATACAGAAACTAGTTTAGTTACACCGCTATTGGTAAAAATTATCGACTACTCATGCAATTTCAAGATGGCACCTGTATCGCACTAATCAGAGCTGCTACAAACAATCTGAGGGTAGATTCGATATCATCAGAGTTAGTAAGCAACTGTAGAAAAAATGTCATGCAACAAAAAAAAGGTCAATTTTGTTTTTCTGTGTTATTGGATACTTGCAACAATTAAAACATTAGATGTTACATTTTCAAAATTTACTACATCTAGTTGATTTCTTTCAAATTTTTCAAGCAAAACTATAAGAATATAAAATAATAATATTACAAATTAATTTATAATTGTATTTAATAAACAATCATAAATTAATATGTAATTATTTTTATCACATTTTTAATTGTCCAAGTATCTAATAAATAATCAACCTTCTATCAACAAGTATATTCGGTTTCCATTTAATGGCAATGGACTAAGACAAACAGTTGTAATACACACAGAAACTGATATAAGGATTCCACTGTCTCCATTGCCATTCTTGAGCACAAGCTAAAGAAGTTGGGTATCAGGGAATTTCCCTTGTGCTGTTTAGAGATTACTTACATGATCGTAGACAATGTGTCAAAGTCTGAAACTACCTTAACAACAAAGAAATTATATCATATGGGGTTCCTCAAGCAAGTGTTTTGGGACCAACACTATTCTTAACTTACATCAATGAGATGTAATTTAAATGTACCTAATGCAAAGATTTTTTTTATACCAATAACACTGTCATAGATTTCAGTGGTTCTACTTGGGATATCGTACATGATTTTACTGAAGAAGGATTGACTAAAATAACTGCTTGGTTGGATAGCAACCAAGCAGTTATTCTGTTTAAGTGTTTAAAGTTAGTAGTCTACTAACTTTAAACACCAAAAAAAAACTAATTATAATAATAAAGTATTTTAGTTGACTAGGCTATCATGGCACGCTCACACTGAATAAGCTCTGGGAAGCATTAGAATTTAAATAGAAGCATATATTATTTGTGTTCAAGTGGTCGGGTGCGTGTGTTGTGGTGTGGATTACCACACACCACGAAACGTAAGCACGCATGCAGGCAGGTACGCACACACACACACACACATTCGAGTGCGCGTGTGCACTTGGAACTCGTAAATGCATATGAGTGCGCGTACTTTTGCTAATTTTGTTTTACTCAGTACTTGATCTTGTATTCAAATGGACGACGAAAGAGCGGCGCCTCTTGACACAATTATTTTTATATTTAAAAGGATTGTGCGTACAATGTAAAAAAAAATAATTGTAATAATATAAATAATAGCGGTCATGCACTCACGTCGCCGTCGGAGCGGAGGCGCGTGCTGTTCTGTCGATTGAATTTGGCTTTCGCTATGGGTGAGCTGCCATCCGGCATGGCCTGGTCCGGTGTGGAAATGCTCACGCTTGGCCGTTTTCGCGGTCGTGGTGTGTTACCTGTAAGCAAAAAGAAGCAATTACAAAGTTGTGAGCTAAAACTGCATAATTCTCTGAATTGGTTTTCTAAATCCGAATAAACAACACAAGTTTGCTTATACATATGAAAAAAAACCAGTCTTTTGTGTTTGTTGTATTTTATAATTGATTTTATGCTAGTACTGACATAATATTGCACAATCAAAAACTTTTAAAATTTTTCCATTATTTTATACATACAAAATTTCAATTTAACTTATATGTTTATCGAGATCAATCTTAAGTTTTCAGGGCTCAGTTGAAAAACCACTAGCACAAGCTGCAAAATTTTGGTAAACTCATAATCAGACAATATTTTATTTTCAAGTAAAAACATTTTTGTCTGTGTGACAGAAAATGTTGATTTTATTACTCAAATTACTTTTTTGATTTTTTTTTGTGTTAGATTCCGAACTTGGAATTTGTCTGTGACTTAACTACCAGAAATACCATTTTGGAATGATGATGTAAATTTTTCTACATGGTGTTAATAATTATAGATAAATCTACATTAGATATAACATTTTTAAATTTTTGTATGAAAAAAACTAACCTGTCTGATTTTTTATAGACTCATTAAAGTTAAATATATTGAAGGAAATGTTTTTAGACACATCAGCCAATTTTCAAAGGAGTAAAATCTTATGACACTGTTATCAACATGCTAATGCAATATATGTGTAAACTTTCTTTACTAGAGTTCGGCAAATTTAGTATGTGTAAAAAAATCTTATACCTTTAAGTAACTGACATGCTAATGTTAATAGTATATGTGAAAATCACATTTCATAATTTAATTCAATTGCAACATTACTGTTGTTTAAATGGAAAGTTTAAATGGAAAGGCCTAAATTTTGCAATTCAAACCTTAATATAGATATCGACTTTTTTTATTACAAATTTCCTGGACTTGTACAGCCCATGATGTGATTAGATTAATAGTTAACTTTATAAAAATGTATATAACTGTTTAAACAAACTAATGTTCATGATTTTAATTTACAAATCATGTTATTCTAATTTTTGATAATACAATTTATTTTAAATCCCAAAACAACCAATTTAATTTTGTAGTTTTAAGTTTTCACTTATATCCAATAGTGTTTGGGTCACTAAACAATGATGACATAATTTTTTTCATGATTTTAATATACAATACTTACAATTATTATAAATTTAGTTTTTAACTCATACAGTGGTGTGCTTCAAACTCTCATTTGCAATAGTTAACTGCTAACTGTTAACATTAATGTCAAAATATAAGTGTTCTTAGAGATATGTATTAATATTTGTGACATTACCTTAATGTCACAAATGTCAATATTTTTAAGACTAACTTAGTCAACTGCTAATTGTGAAGTTAAAATAACATATTTTGATATGTGAAATTTTTAACTTTTAAGAGTTAATTATTTCAAGTGTTAGTTTAAAGCACACTTGTGATAGAAATTATTTTGTCCAACATAAGCATCTTATTTTGGACAAAAGTTGGACACTATCTTTTGATAGTAGATTGAGTATTATATCTGAAGTATTAGGAGTACAAATAAGTTTTTGCCGTTTTGAGAGAGACGGCATAACACGAGACTTACGTTAGAATTTCCAGATGATAACCAGTTTGGAAATTAGGTTGCTCATTCAAGAATAACATAACCCTATCATATTAATAACTTCATATTAGCATCATATATGGTGCTATTGTAATATTATTATGATTGTTGATTTGTGTGATGCAACCAATATTCTATTAATGATTATATATTAAAATAAAATTAAAATTAATTATTATATAGTTATATCGAATTTCATTTCATATTTATTACAGCAAATAAACCAGCATTATAAAAATGATGTAAGTCTAAATTTTATCCAAAATGTCTAAATTTGAGCCAAATAAGTTTAATTTGAGGGAACTTTTAATTTACTTCTTTAATTAAAAAAAATCTGCAGCTGAGGCACATCAATTGCTCATAGAAGCATTATAATGAGGCTGTCTTGAGTGAGAGAACATATCGTGAGTGGCATTCAAAAGTTTAAAAACGGTGATTTTGAACGCCGATTATGCACGGGTGAAATGCTGCTAGGTAGGCACAAAAAAGTGTTTTACATTGAATCGTCACTGGTGATGAAAAGTAGATACATTATGATAATCCAAAAAGGAGAAAACCATGAGACCTACCTGCCAAATATCAACATTCACAGCAAAACCGAATATTTATGAAAAGAAACTTATGCTATGTATTTGGTGGGATCAGTTGGGTGTAGTGTATTACGAGTTGTTTAATCCAAGCGAAACAATCACTGAAACTCTATACTGAACACAAGTGATGAGAATGAGCCGAGCTCTGAAAGAAAACGTTCTCAATACTACTCCAGACATGACAAAATTATTCTTCTATATGATAATGCTCATCCGCATGTAGTAGTTCCAGTGAAAAACTATTTGAAAACACTTGATTGGGAAGTACTACCCTACCCGCCATATTCACCAGACATTGCGCCGTCTGACTATTATCTGTTCCGGTTAATGGCACATGCTCTGTCAGAGCAGCGGTTCACATCATATGAAGATACTAAAAATTGGGTTGATTCATGGATAGCCACAAAAGATAAAGAGTACTTCGGACTTGGTATCCGAACACTACCTGAACGATGAAAAAAAGTAATTGCTAGTGATGGACAATACTTTGATTAAATTTAAATTACCGTTCTTTCACAATAAATATTAATAAATATTTTATTGACACAAAACAGAGGAAACTTATTTGTACTAATAAAAAGAACTACATCTTATGCAAATTGTTTTCTTAATAAAATAATATTAATCATTATATAATTACCAAAGCTGATGATAGAACTTATTTAACTGCAATAAAAAAGCCACCAAAAATTCAAGTGTTTACTAAAAATTTTTAGCAATGATAATTTTATTTTTACTAATACATTTGTACAATTTATAAATAATTATTTTACAAATATTAAATTACTTCATGAAAGGGATGACAAGACAATGTTAGGGAATTTAAATTTCAAATCTTAAACAAATCTTATAATTTAAACATTTAAGTGTGCGGAGGTTACTTATTTTTTTTTCTATGGTATAATAAAGGGAACTATTGTTCCACACTTTAAAAAAACTTTAATATACCTCTGTTTAGTTTTAGATTGAAGATTAGAGGATCTTCAGTGGTGGGTAGAGTGCAGCCGCGGCAGAAGTTGGGCCAGGGGCATACGGCGCACCAACACCCACTCGCGTTCACTAGCCGCAGCGTAAAAGGGAACTCGTAGCCCAGACTGTCATCGCTGTGGATAATATTGCATGCAATTAGGAAAAACGAGATTTACAGCGGTTGCACTAAAAGTTAAAACGTAATTCATAAGATTCGTCAGATTGCTCATTCATTATCTGTGAAAACTTACGGATTACATTTACAAAATACATTTTTAATTTTGGTGTAACCTGCCGTAGTATACAGAGTATCTAGTCTAGGAACTGTTATAAAAATATAATTATAAAATTATAGCTTATCTGAAACCAGTCGATATGTTAAATCAATCATAAGGAAACAATAATGTTTATTATAATAATATGCACACAAGCTTCTAGATTTTACTTGTGGTTATAAAAAGGCTTATGAATCCCTGTTGTGAATGCTTGGACTTTTTCTCTTGGAAACCCGTTTTAGATGTTCTATTACAGGGCAGTTCAAACAGTTCCTTATGATATTTATGTTTGAGTAAATTTCATTTAACCGTTTGTTAGGTACAAATGAAGACTGATGGAAAACGACATACCAACAAATGGTATATATGGCTTTTTTATAAAACGAAATTGAAAACAATGTCTTTTTCTTTCTCTCACTTTTACATATCAGTTATCTGATAGTGGAATATCCAACATGTTCTACCAAACATGTTGAGTTTTTTACAGCCAACCTATAATACTTCTAGAAAGATTGCGAACATTGTTTATTTAAGTAGGATTCACATTTGAATTGAATTATAATATTATCAACTTCCAACTGCCCGAAGACTTTAATAAAACTAAATAAATGGAAACAGCTAATATATTAAAAAACTTATCTTACTCAAAAAGATGTTAGCAAAGAACCAGTTTTTACTTCTTAGTTTATTTTATTTATTCCTAGAGAGGTTAAAAGTCATGGAACATTTTTCCTTTAATTACACTCATTTGAAAAAGACTTAAACTTTTTTCTTTTTTACTATATATTGAATTCTGGGTGTGTGAATTTCACTAGTACATATTAGTTTATCCACAATTGTAATTTTTTTTTCCTTTATTTATTTTATTTAGTATTCCCATTTAAGTTATTATTGGAATCTATTAACTATATTAATAATCTCGGCTTCAGCATTGATTGATATTAAAAATTGTTTTACTATTAAAGCTGTATTTTTGGAATAGAGAATTATATACTGATTAGATAAATGTAGGCAAACAATTGCACTTGCATATAAAATTGATAAATCATCAATTTTACATAACAGGGTTTCACTCGCTTTAATAACGGGGACTGGTTTGGAATTTACTTGATTCCTTGCAGATAGAGATACAAAAAAAAAATATATGGCAAATAAAAATCAAATAAAACATTCATATTTAAGGATAAAAAAAATGCAATGAAATATGTATAATGAAAATATGAACTTAAACCGACCAATCGGTGGCGTGGTTGGCATGTGCATGGTCGTGGTGCGGGGGGCGCGCGCTCAACAGACGAGCCACCTGGCGCCAGACGCACGCGTACACTTCACGACCGCTCATGCCTTCGCGCAGGGGCACCAGCAACGGCACCCCGAACAGCGCGGGCCGGGACCGTTGGGACGGCAGGAAGTAGGCATCCGCTCGACATTGTTTCCTGTTTTCCCATTATCTAATATTATCTTTTCATTATCTAATAATTTGCCTAATTAATAGTCCCAAGACAAAATATAGGAGAATTTATATCCACTTTAGTATGGTATTTAAACACATGAATTGTTTGAAATGAAATAATCCAGCTTCCCTCCTGCGGAGCCACCTATATGGACATGGGATAAATTTCTTCTTCAACTCTGGGTTCTGATCCCGAGCCCATTTTTGGTAGTTATAAAGTAAGTTTTCCATAATTTTATTTTATATCGCAGTCTAAATCGTTTGGTAACTACCCTGATGTAGTAGACATTCATGAGTCAGCGGTTTGTGGTGTGACTAATATATTTATTTGTCCCATCTATTAGTAAAAATTAATAATCTTAACTCGTACACCAGAACTTCAGAACCAGTCACTTTTTTGAGATTTACATAAAACAATTATGTTATCTATACATATAATAAAACAGCACAACGAAGTGTGTCTGTATATTGAAAGTCTGCCTGAATAAGAGAAAGGTAGTTAAAGAAAAAAATATTTTAAAATTTATTGTTTGTCTGCACATCTCTGAAATTACTGAATGGATTTTAATACAGTTTTCACAGATGGAGCTTGGTTTGGAGCAGAATATAGGCTTTATTTTATTTATATCAGAGATCAGTTAATTAAAAAGTTATTTCCAGGGACAGATAGTGGAGTTGTACGGAGTATAAAAATCCTTTGACATACAGAAAACTGTACTATCCCAGAGTAATATCGCCTATATTATATTTTGTTACAAACATTTTTCCTGGCTGTTTGAGCGGTATCGGAATCCAAAATGAAAAGTGCTTGAATTCTTTTCTGTCTGTAAATAAGAATAACATGGGACTATCACCTTGTGACAAAACGTGGACATTTGCATGTACATATTTAGAGTTTAACTTAACTATTATTTACTTTGAAATACATGTAACTACCAAATTTTGAAAAAAAAAAACCACTATTTTTTTAAGAGCATTTTACTGAAAATACTATATTGTTTTCAATTCTTTGTCATTATAGTCATAACATAATTTTAAATTATTCACAAATAACATTCAGAATTAAGTTGTTCATAAATAAAATGATGAGAAAAAAATCAGATTGAAAATACAGAATAATTTATTTTTAGTCGGAATTCCTGATTTTACACTTGTAGGAAAAAGGAAACAGGTAAATAAAAAAAAGTTATATACTAAAACATGAGTTATAGTCATTTATTGTTACAATCATGTAACAATAAATGTTTATGGAACATTTTTCTTATGATTGAAATTCAAAAATTATTATATTATTTATTTATAATCATCACTACGTACCTATGTACTGCAACCAAATATTGCATCTTGCTCATGGTAGCCGGTGATTCTTTTGATGCAATTTCATTCAACTTGTCCATGTTTGATGGAGACGATCCGAACTTAATCCTGGCTAATCTGGGACTCGAAGGTTTTAGATTCAAGGACTTAACACTGAACGTGGGGGAACTGTTTCCATTTTTATCATAATCCTTCAATTCGTTCAAATCCCTAGGGAGGGTGGTTCTCTTGAACTCCTTGGCGGAATTGTCTGTGAATGTTATGCTGTTCTTCTTGTACTGTCCGAAAAATATATTCGGTGGGCTCTGGGACATTAGAATCTCTGATTTTGACCTCTGAAAAATTTCGTTTCAAATAACTTTGAGCCACATGGGAACCACATAGTTCGACTAAAAGACACAATTTTATTTGGATTTTTCATTTTTTTTTGCATGGTAAAAAAAATATTAATTTGTTAAACTTTACAATTAATATACATTTATACATATATATTATTTTTGAACATTTAAACAGTAGTTATGGTAACATTACTATGATTACTGAAAGTTATAAACTGTATAGATATACATATGTACACGACACGCCGATACTTCCAAAATAAGGCCAACTACAGTATCTAATAACTACTGATCGAAATAAAACGGTAGCCTACTGGAAAGAGCGCCAACACAAAAGGAACGACGATGATACCAAATAAAACTTTGTCTAAAACATTTTAGGTGTAGTATTTTTTCTCCTAAAAATTAACTTGGTTTTGGAAAACTATTCTTGTGTATGTAATTCATTATTTTTCATAGAAGGTTTAAATGCACTTATTTAATAGAGAAAGAAATAACTACACATCAAGCATTTTAGACAATTCTCATTGACGATGGAAATTTGATAGCGTGACATGTGAAAAATGATGTCATCAACATTATAATACACAAAGTTATCAATAAGTTGAAATGAAACTCTACATAAGTAGTCTGTGATTGTAATACCTTATAGGATCTGCCAATGTACACATTTAAGGGAGGCATTTTTAAAAAAAAAACTTTACCATGAATATACATAATAAACTTATAAATTGATGTGTAATATAATGAATATGTTAATTTTGTTTTTGTAATATATTGTTATTTAAATTAAATATTTCTGATTACATTTAATAATTTGTTCATCCATGAGGACTTAACTACAATATTTTTTTAAACACCAATAATTTATCTTTGATTTATACAGTGTATTTTCATGTAACTATAATACTATTTGTTACTGAACATGATTTCCAAAAAAATTTTAACATATACTCAATATGTCTTTTCGCAAATAGGCATGATCACCTCTTTTTTAGATAAACTTTGACAAAGAAATTATATTCATAGGATCAGCACTTTAAAAAAATACATAATTAAAAATAATTTTAGAAATGATTTCACTGCGCTCCTAAACACTGGCATGGCGCATGGTTACGTACCGCATCAAGGCAGAGGCGCAGGGGCGATAATGTGTATACATATACAACTTTTGTATGGTGTATATACAAAATTTACATTTATACAATTTAAGACTTTATTAAGCAAACACTTTGCAAATAAGTATGTTATATAATCTCTGAATATTTAAAGGATAAATGGACATAACCAACTCGACTTCTTGCAGGCGTTTTTTATTGTCAATAGTTTCATTTTATGATTATCATTCTGAATAATTTTGATTTGAAAAAAACTACCGTCAAGTTTCATGTTCGTTCATCTTGAGGAATAACCGCTTTATGAATGAGTGGTAATCAAAAATATTATTAGTAATTTTGTAGTACTATAAACTCCGAAATTGTCATGACGTATTTCAAGTGTTATTTTATAATTCAAGAAATAAAGATAATTTGATTTGCAGGACCGACGCGACGAGACAACTGAGCTACTGATTCAGAATATGGACTGTAAGTAGCCTTTCATAATACAGGTATTGTTCCGATATTAAACTTAAAATATCAGTTTCTCAATATTTTTCTAAGAAATATAACTTTGGGGAAGATGGATATTTTACAAATAAAAGCATATATTAAATTAAATCTCGATGATCTTATTAAAATCAGATAAGATGAAAATAAATTGAAACAGATCAGAAAATCTTCAAAAAGTAATCAGGCCTATTCTTCTTACAAACTTGACGTTGAAGATGACTATACGACAGTAAATGTTTAGATCAAGCTTTAAGAAATAATGATCTTAAAACGCCGAGGGTATCCAGCGTCATCTTTGAAAAACGAAAATAAATATTCATGTGCCTATTTAAGCAAATGTGTAGGGTAAAGTAATAATTAAAACAGAAATCATAACTGAAATTCATAATTTCCACCACCAAAAATGCTAATTCTAACCAAAATATTTTAATGTACCTATTGATTAAAACCTAACACCCATAAGGGAAACAATGAACACGGAAACTTACGTGTGGACCTCTTATTCGCTCCGTTCTTTCATCGCGTTGTCACCAGATAACTTTAATTAACCTTACCAAATGAAATTAATATATCGACTTTATAATCTAATAATACCCTTAACACATACCATAAACACAGTGACTTACGTGTGGACCTTTCATTCACTCCACTCTTTCATCGCGTTGTCACCAGATAACTTTAATTAACCTTACCAAATGAAATGAATATATTGACTTTATAATCTAACAATAGCCTTAACACATACCATAAACACAGTGACTTACATGTGGACCTTTCATTCACTCCACTCTTTCATCGCGTTGTCACCAGATAACTTTAATTAACCTTACCAAATGAAATTAACATATTGACTTTATAATCCAACAATACCCTTAACACATACCATAAACACAGTAACTTACGTGTGGACCTCTCATTCACTCCACTCTTTCATCGCGTTGTCACCAGATAACTTTAATTAACCTTATCTAATGAAATTAACATATTGACTTTATAATCTAACAATACCCTTAACACATACCATAAACACAGTAACTTACGTGTGGACCTCTCATTCACTCCACTCTTTCATCGCGTTGTCACCAGATAACTTTAATTAACCTTATCAAATGAAATTAACATATTGACTTTATAATCTAACAATACCCTTAACACATACCATAAACACAGTAACTTACGTGTGGACCTCTCATTCACTCCACTCTTTCATCGCGTTGTCACCAGATAACTTTAATTCACCTTACCAAATGAAATTAATATATTGACTTTATAATCTAACAATACCCTTGATACCATAAACACAGTGACTTATGTGTGGACCCTTCATTCGCTCCGCTTGTTCATCGCGTTGTTACCAGATAACCTTGACCTCACCAAATTATTTTAATGTCTTGACTTTACAACCTAACACTCATAAGGGAAACCATAAACACGGTGACTTATGCATGGGCTTCTCATTCACTTCGATAATTAATCGCATTGTTACAAAATAACTTTGATCTTACCAAACGATTTTAATGTATTGACTTTAAAACCTAACACCTATATAAGGGATACCAATTTTAATGTATTGACTTTAAAACCTAACACCCATATAAGGGATACCATTAACACGGTTACTTATGCGTTGGCCGCTTATTTACTCCGCTCGTCATAGCGTTGTCATCAGAGAACCTTAACTTCACCAAACAATTTTAACGTATTGACTTTAGAACCTAACACCCATAAGGGAAACCATAAACACGGTTACTTACTCGTGGGCCCCTCATTCGTTCCGCTCTTTCATCGTGTTGTCACCAGATAACCTTGACCTTACCAAAAGATTTTAACGTATTGACTTTAGAACCTATAATCAATAAGGGAAACCAAAAACATGGGGACTTACGTGTGGGCTCCTCGCTCGTACAGTCTTTCATGGTTGGATATAGAAATTTAAAATAATTTAATTTTTGAAATAGATAAACATAACTAAAAAACATAAATAAATTGCTGCCGTTAAAGTTTCTTCATTTTCCTTGTGGTAACCAGACACTATTAGTGCTCTGTGGTTTTCTGTTGTGGTACAATGTGTACAATTGTACATATCGAATTTGTGGTGTTCATAATTTATTGTCTATATAATTTCTATGAGCTACTATTATTTTTTTTGCATACAAATATAATTTTTTTGTGGATACAGATCAATCTTAGATTACGAGTAATGTACCAAAAATATCATTAATCATTAAATAGAACATAAAACGTTTGAGGTTATGACCTAACCCTTAATTTATCTTAGACTTTTTATTATAATTTAAGTATAATATCAATATGCTACAAACTTTCATATAAATCTTAAAAAGAGGAAATTACGCCTATTTCCGTAAAGACGCATGGTATTCATAGCGCATGTCATTGTTTACTGATGTTAGAATTTTGATATTTATTAATGTCATTACAATTTTTTTTTCAATATATAAACAAAATAAGTACCAATCATGTTTATGTTCTGAGGGTTTCGTTTATAGTGGGTTAAGAAAGGTTAATATAGAAACACCTTGAAAATTGTACTATTAAGTAAATTATTAATGTCAATTATACTCATTACAAATATACGTAAAGTTTATGTTCAACAGTGGCCACCCAATGGCTGAAATAAATGAATGTATAAAATTAATATGATTCTAATTCTCACTGGCTTTCTTTCTAAAATAGACATGTGACATTGGGCATTGTTTGTCATTTCATTGAAATATTATTGCAGTGTAATAACCTACTTTTGTTTTAAAATTTAGATCATCTTCACATGTTCTGTGAGCTAATAAACATTTCCGTGTTGATCCACATGTGGGGTCTACTACTTGATACATGTATGCGCGCCCGTGAGTGTGTATGTGTGTGCGTGTAGTGCAGAGATGGGGCGGGGTTGAGCTGGGAGGCGCGGCTAACCTTAAAGCAGAAGAGTGCGGGCATGCAGAGTGAGGATGTGTGTGTGGCGCGCGGCCGACTCACCTCGGCCCAGCGCTCGCTCTCCGAAGTCCAACCTGCCACACACATTTACCAAAAATAATGTTTACTTGGTATTTATAACAATAAGATTTAGACATATATATTTAAATATATGAAAATAATTAAGGTGTTTTTTAAATATGTATTTTTTTTAAGTTTAATAAATAATATTACTACAATATAAATCAGCAATTATTTAATATCAACTGGTTGACATAATTGTTATTGCCTATACTCTGTTCCAGTGAATAATTAATTATGGAATGATATGTAAACTTTTTTTACATACAAGAGACTGCATTGCACTTCAATTCAATTTTAGTGTATAGTATTGTTTAAATTTAATAAGAATAATAATAATTTATTTCTCACCACAATCAGGCAGAATGTCTCTAAGAATACATTTTACAATTGAATGATAATAAGATTTATAATGTAATTGAAGTAAAACTTAACATAATGGCCTTTAAGATCAGACATATACACAAATAAGATCATAATTATTTTTCAAAGGGGTAGACAGAGACTAAAGATCTCTATCTGATACGATTTTCGCATACCACTATTGTTTCACTGATATTTCTTAATAATTTCAAGCAGACTATCAGTTTTGGATATTTTAAATTTGGTTCTTTTTTATTAATATACAATCTATTTGTTTTGAAATTTTTTTAAGGAGCCCCTTGTCACTAATTCCATCGCATAGCCTAACTCTATTAACTTTTTACAATTAAAATCGTTAAACTGTCTTACTTGATATTTTTTTCTATAGAGTTATTTCTATTCAAATTGGCAAACTACCTCATCAATTTAGCTTTTTCATTCTACTCATTATATCTTTTAGACCATGCCATTCTCCCACATCTCTATTTGAAGCACCCTTCACACAATTCATGCCTGCACAGCGTTAATTCTATTTTCACACTAAGTACATATTTTTCGCTCACATGTATGTGTGATACGAACCAAAACTATTATGTATAGGTGCACACGCTTACTGTGAGATATTTTTTTACCATTCAAAACATGTCTAAGTTGTTAAATTTATTTCCTGCATTCACTCTCCTTTCAATATGCCATTCACGCCATTTGTATTCAGTCATATTTTTGTTCCTTTAATATAGCACAACTTTGGTTTTGTTTATATTTAACTTCATACACCTTATCTAGATTAAGTTAATCATTTTGGTAACCATCTGCCACTTAAATTGGCTTTATTTGGTCATCGGCGTAAATGAGGTATTTGAGGAGTACTTAATTCACTCAATTTTAGTGAACTTTCACAGTTTTTCAAATCATGTAGATGATTTGTCTATGAATAGATTGAAGAGGCATTGTGACATTACACATCCTTGTCTGACAGCTTTATGAATATTGAATCAGTCAGTTTATGCACCATCAAATGATTATTTCATTAAGTTGTTCTTACATGGATTTTTTTTCTAGCATAGAAATTTGTGACTATTCTATTGAAAGCTCATTCCTAACCTATGAAAGCAAAGAGTGTCTTCTGGTTTTTGGATAAGAGCTTCTTCTTGATATTTCATAAGAGAGAGAAAAAATGGACTGCATAAAAAATACTTCATTGGTTTTATATGTAGTGATTTTTTAGTTAGTCCATTTGGTCATAGTATATGTGTGCATATTTACATATCCATGTTCTTGAACAGAGTACAGGCAACAATGAGTTATATATGAGATTGGAATTAGAACCATATTATACGAACAGAAGTGCAAACACGTGTTGTAAGTTGACTGGATCAGAATCCTCATACAATAAATAATACCAATAGTTCATTTAAAAATTTGATGTTCTGATAACACAAGGTAGAAAATTGTTGATGCTTATATTAAATATAAAAATTAAGTTGACTGTATTTAAGAACATTTACATTGGATTTTGAAGTATAATGCATAAGCAAATAGGTCGAAGTTACATTGATATAACATTTTTGATTCTGAGCTTTTTAGATACTAATTTAAGTACTTAAATATTTTTTCAAGCTTCATTTCCATGCATATGTTTAAAAACTAATTGCGACTTTTTAATCTTGGACAGGCATCCTTGATGCAGTGAATTATTTACAGCAAATGATTGAACGATTCTATTCAGTCAATTACCTCAATGAAATAGAATGTTAAATTAATGAATATCATTGAATATATTCTGACAGAAAAGGTTATATATTTATGTATGTATAACTGTATATATGATAATGTATCTTTACAAAGAACTGACATTCCATGCAAATTAACTCCAGCCCTTCTTACAATGCAGAACAGAGATGTACAATTGTTAGATTTAACACACAACCATGTTATACACAAATATTATACTAACTTTCAGATGTGCATATTATTCTCGGGTTATAGTTGCAGCCCGCGTTTGAAGTTTCGAAAAATCTTCTTTTGTGTACCTTTGTTATTCCATTTTAACTAATTTTCATTTACATAAAGTATATGGTCACCGGATGACTATAAATACATTTTTTATAATAAAATTATAAATCATGTTAATATTCTTAAGATACCTAAGGGTAAATTTTTCAAAAGTCATTTAATTACTTGAAAGTGTTGTCAATCTAATTGAATTTTAGCTAAGAGAGAAAAAGGAAAAATAAAGTAAAACCAAGAAGCATCTCTCTCTGACAATTGAAAATCGGCCTTAAGGATCGTTAACGAATACACATTAATTAATTATTAGTAATTTAAAAATATAATTTATAAGTGTTACAGACATTTATATACGGCAAAAATATATTCAAGCATCATTAGTGGATTAAAAGCTAAATATGACTACAAATAAGAGCAAATTATTGTGTATAATAAAATTTAGTCATCCTTTAAAGATTTCCATTGATATATGCATAATATCAGGATAACATTGTAAAATGGAGTGTGCCATTATTCCTGAAGCAATAATATTTCATTCTAAAAATAGTTTCAAAAAAGTAAATTCAATGTATCAATAATACAAAGCATTGCATTTACTTTTTTAAATTTAGAACAATATATGAGAATACATTTGGTAGATTATGCAAATTTGGTAAAAGTCCTTTATCTATATCTTCCAAACTAGTGACCATTCTTAAACTTTCAAATCACTAACTTGATGCACTAATATAAATTATATTTGGACATTTTGTGTATATAACTTCCTCTGTTTTAATACAAAACAATGCATTTAGAAGAAGAAGAAGAATGCATTTAACAAAATTTAACAAAGTTTAGCATGGCCAATTATGTTAAAATGATGGAATCTGTATCGTTGTGACGTCAAAGTTACGTCAGGGTGAGAGCTTTGCCACCACGTGCCCTCGGCTGACAGCATTTTGACTTCATAAGATACAGACAACATTATTTTATGTTGACATAATAGCCTTGCTGTACATTGGTTGTTATTGTAAAGGCTATGTGCATGATTATAAAGTGGAAATATATATAGAACTGCTCATTTACCCAGCATACTATTTTTTTTACTCAATAAAAAGAAAAATTTAAACAGAAGTTACATAATTTTGGATTTAATTCAAGATAAATTATATTTTTATTATTGATAGTGGATAAAATTTTAGAGAAATTGAAATGAAATTTAAAAAAAAAAATTAAAACATTGATAAGAATATTTCAAAAAAGCATCTTAAAAATAGTATAAAAGTTATGTTATTTATGTAGCATTACATTTGAACTTAATGAAATAGATAGTTATAAATTTTATTATATACATATATGTGCAGTAAAAATAAGGTGTACACTCCTCTTTATAAAACAAAGGCTGTGTTAATGTTTATTTATTGGGTGCAAAAACCATTCATAAATATATTTTTTCATATTAAAACTGTAGGTTTTTTAAAGTACTAACATACTTTGATATTTAAGATTTTGACATAAGGTTCATATGAGTGGATCAATTAGTGACTTGAAAATTTAAGTATGGTTACTTATTGGGCACATTTCTTAGGTAGAGACTTAATTGAATTTGTTCGATCTGTTAAATGAATTGTTAAGAAATTGTATGCACAATACTTAAGTAACACATTTTTTTAAAACAATCAGAAAAATTAAGTGATATAATTAAAAAAACATGGACATCTGTAAGTCAATTTAATGATTCTCAATGTTATTAATAACCATAAAATGATTAGCGCAGCATTAAAAAAACTTTCCAAGGTGTGTCCTATGGGACATATTTTGTAGTATTTAGATTCGATTTTTTCTTATTCTTGTACAAAAGCTCATAAAACAGATATCATAATAAACAATAGAGGGAACAGATTCTTCTCCAAAAATATTCATTAATTCCAGACCTGCTTTTATGTTTCTATATCCAAAGGATGCCCAATAGAACCTAAGCCTATGCCATCAGTCTGTATCATATCTTTAAATGGAAAGTGGACAGGCACCAGGAATTTTCACGATATATAAAAAAAAACTGTAGCTGGTCCCCATATAAGAGAAATAGGTTTTTCTTTCCATCGATTTTGTTTTTATTCTAAAATAAGAATGTAATACATGATTGTCAAACTTGGTGTCCAGTAGTGTACACTCTTAAAGTAAAACAACAAGTTATAAAACTGGCCAAGTGTGAGTCAGATCTATGCTAAGAATCCAGAACTGAATGAAAGAAAACAATTTTTTTTGTTAAATACGTAACACAAATATTTTGTGTGGCATATATCCTCTATGCTCGATTCGACTGGCATTTGGCTGAATTTTTAAGACAAACACTCTAATTGTTTTTAATCATTATTGGTTAACTGAATGACATTTCTTCAAATGTTTAATGAAATATAAAATTACATTACAATTGGTAACAGAAAATTAGTAAGAAAATTGGAACTAGTTCTAAAACAACAGAATTATATTCTATAAAAACAGTTAACTTTCTCTGTAAAGATTAATGATTGTAGTTAATTGAAAGTTAATATATACTTTCTTATAATGAAAAGAAGAGTGCCATCAGTGGTTTATAGTACTTTCCCTGTCTAATAAGCAATTTCAAACATTAATACCTCAAGTCTTATTATGAATATTCAAAAAATGGTTTAATTCACTCTTTCTGCAGTATACAAACTTATCTAAGGAGATAAATTGAGGTCTTCAATTTACATGTAAGAATTTCAAAAAAAAAAGAGTAAACAGATATTACTATATAAATGATTTTTATGTTGTCGAGTCAGAGGTAATCCTTCAGCTCTAGAACCAGCATTTCATTACACAAATACAAAGGAGTCCATTAACAACTTAAAACGTGGATCTGTCATAGTTCCTGCTTTGTTTTATCCTCTTTCTTTCATATATCAGATAAAAGATCTAAAACAGGAGAGAACTCACCGTGGTCGCCGTCAGCGCCGCAATCGGTGTCGCAGTCGGTCCCGCTATCGGTGTCCTCGCCCTCGTCCGGTATCTCGTATGCGTACAGCTTCAGCGCCGTGGAGGGTTTGATCTTGGCTCCGTCGTCGAATATGTGGCCGAGGGTTGCGCCCGTTAGCTCCACTAACAGCATCCTGCGAAGAAATCGGCTTTGAATAAAGCTGAAATCGACATTGAAATGGATAAAAGTGACCATTCACAATTGAAAACATACAATACAATATCTTGTGTTATGTCTATGCACCTCGAAAAAAAAATTATATCTTAATAAGGAGTATAATACTAGAACAAAATTCTACTTAATTCTCTGAAACTATAGGTCCAATTGACTTTAACTTCGGCATAGTTAATCTTTCCGGAACACAGCGATCACTAAGAACAGATTTTATGCAAATCCTGTCCAAAAAAAAATTTTTCATCTACTATCACATATAGTAATCACTGTCTGTGCGGGTGGAGCTGAGGGCATAAGCTAGTAAATAGATAAATTCAAAATAATTGACGGTTAAAAAGTTAGCCACAAGCCGCGTGGCGGTCCGGGTTGCTTCAGACTATGCAGAGGCCTTTGGGCACATGGAGGCTGAGTCTTTGGGTACACCAAGCCAGGCCCAGGGTCCTTAGGGACTCGAAGCAGGGGCCCTCGAATACACAGAGCTTTGACCTTTGGGCACACAGACTTTGGGACCCTTTTAGAAAGCCAAATAATACTTCAGTGAAAATAGAATGTAATTTTATATGCAGGTTAAGCAGTGATGACGGCATTTCGTGGGGTTCATAGGACCGGGGAACCCGGGTCTGCATGCCCTTATGGAAAGGGCGGAAATTTCATATTTTGCTAACAATATCTATCAACATATTATTTGAGCAACATTTTTTTGTAACATATATTAATGTATAAAATACAATTTTTTTAATTCTCAACACTCACTATTCGATTACAAATTAATTTTATGAATTATTGTGATTTTTAATATTTTGAAGTGAAACTTCTAAGGCGGCGATTCGATAAAATTAATAATTGTCGAGAATTGAGTATAGAATTTCAAGAACGCGTCACGGTTAGGCACATTTTGTTACACGAGAGAGAAGAAAAATATAATGTAGAGAGAAGCAGAAAGATAGCTATACATCTGATGTCACAGGAGTGAAGCAAAAAACAGTGACATATACAGAATAATGCAAAGTGGTATAATAAGAGTGTTGCGAACGCGTCTTGTCGATGTACGCGTCAAACGTTATACATAAGTTGGGGAAAATTTTTTCATATTTTAGAAGAAAAATTACAGTACAATCTCTTTGATTGTGTTGTTTATATCTGGCTAGATTTGATACCATTAAATACATGCCATTAAAATAAAAAGTAAAATCGGTGTCCTGCCATTTTCCTATTATTTTTCTGTCCACCATTGTCTTTGAAGTTTTATTAAAAAAAAAAAGAGAAAATGTGACACAAACCTTGAAAAATATTTGTGAAATTTATGAACCTAATGCAGTGTCGGTAATAGCCAAAACTGGCTCAAGCATTTTCAATCTGGTAAATTTGATGTCAAAGATGAATCTCGCTCTGTTCAACCTCTTACAGATAAAGTCGATGCCATTTTAAAAAGTAAAGCAAGATCAGCATATTAGTTCTAATGACATAGATGAAGAGCTGGGGATTTACCACAAAACGAATTTGAGCCATTTGAAAGAAGCTGGACATACAAAAAAGCTCGATACTTGGGTTCTATATGAGCTCACTCCTTTTTATTGTGTATTTATTTGCGATTATCTATTGAAAGGTAATGAAACCGAACCATTTTTGAAAAGAATGATGATGAAAAATGAATCACCTACATGAGAATGTATGAAAAAGATCATGGTCAAAAGGAAAGCAAGCTCCACAGAGTAGCTAAACCCGGATTAACTCGCAATAAGTTGATACTATGTCTAGGGTGGGATTGGAAGGGCATTATTCATTACGATCTTTTACCGGCGGGCAAAACCACTAATTCGGATCTCTACAGCCAACAGCTGACGAGACTTAACCAAGAAGTAGAGAAAAAACGGCCGAAATTGATCAACAGAAAGGGTGTGGTTTTTCATCAAGACAATGTCAGACCGCACACATCTTTAGCCACTCAGCAAATATTGAGAGAGTTTGGTTGGGAAGTGTTAATGCATCCACCATAAAACCCTCACCTTGCACCCTCTTTAGAATTCTTAGATAGTGATAGGTTAACATCAAGAGAGGACTGTCATAACTACTTGTCGTAATTTTTTGATCAGAAGTCCCAAAATTTCTACAGCAATGGGATTATGTCACTACCTACAAAATGGCAACAAGTTGTTGAACAAAATAGCATACACACCCACGCACGCACGCAGTTTACAGTAATTAAATGTAAAAAAAATATGAAAAAATATTTTAATTTGTGTATAATATATGAAAAACTTTTTCCCCAATCCATATGAACAGGTGAGGGAAACACATATTGTATAATTAATATTTATCTTGTGTTTTGTGATTATTTATATTTTTCATGTTTGTGTTTTGTGATTGTTGGATTATATTATTTAAGAAAAAATGAGAAGTGTGTGATGCTGCACATGCATTTTTTTGGTAACAACTTACGATTCAACAGGTAGACCACAGAGTTCAGACAATCTTTTTTTAACATCCAGGTATGAGCCTTCAGAGTTCACCCGCACTCCATATTTGATAGGAACAGAGCCATCAAGTAGTGTCACTAAAATATAATTTTACATTGTATATGGAAATTCATAAATCAGTAAATTTCATAGTAATCAAAATAAATAAAATAAGAGCTTGCATCAAACACACATTTATATTTTACAAGGGTGATTTTGACAACTATGTATCAACTAATTTTGCCATTAACAGGTTTATTTTTGTTTCAGTTTCACAAAGATTCACTATAGTAATGATGAAAGATGATCATTAAACCGATCAAAAACATTTACCAATTATCTCGCATCGGACGTAAGACTCCATAGGCAATGGTAAACTGAGCATATTGAAGGCCTCAAACCGAACAGATTCTCTACCGCAGGTGTCGCAGCAAACTTTTGACTTTAGCTGTCCATAGAACAGATCCGTCATGATGGACTGGTTACGCGCCGTGTGGTGTTCCCATGCTTCAGCTGCTACTATCTGTTGACAAAATGTTCTACATCAATAGAGAAGAGTAATCAGAAATTGTAATATGACTATAAGTAATGGTAGAGTTTAGAAATAAATAGATATTGAAATGCAGCATGTAATACACAGTCTATTGTAAGGATTCTCGGTGCAAGAAAGGTGTTGAAATTTGTAAGATTACTATTATGTCATTACATACTCATTTCTCCAGTTTTAATAGTTAACCTGATCCGGCCTGGCGGCGGAGTCGGCGTGCGAGTGTGGGGGCACGTCGCGTGGTGCCCGGTTCAGGTCTTCGTGTAATGCATCTAGCAGCCAGGCCAGTAGTTCCTGTGCATCATGCTGACCGCCGCCCGCCAGCTGTGGCGCGTGTCGTGATACGCACCAACGCACGCGCAGCGGGGCCACCGACCGAGCCTGGCAGGACCACACCTGAAATACATCACATAATTACTTACTAGAATAGAATTTATCAACAACAATGAAACGTGTTTGTAGGTATTAAGTCTCTATCAATTTCAATTTTAAAATATGATAGTATATAGGAAATCAAAAGTTTACTATATTTATAATTCCAATTTGAAATAAATTTATCTTAATGTTAATTTTAAGTACACAAAAATGTAATGAAAAAAATGAATGCACCTCTTTACACAATTCCCCATATCTCAAAGCCAAAGCTCCTTTGGTGCCCAAAGGATTTGTCATGTTCACTTCATACAGATGCATTCCAGAGTTGAAATATCTGGTTAATGGACCTGTGTTCCATACCTGTAATGGAAATACCACTTAAAACAAACAATTTAATATGTCTAAAACAACCATATCCGAAATACAAGAAACAATGAGAATAAAATAATTAGTATAACATTATTCTACTGGCAGTATCTTTAAGATTTTACATGTCCCGTGATGGATTATATGTCCCTCGAATACTAACTGATTGCAGAGCGGCGTTCATGAAGCAAGTGTTGCCAAGATTATGCAAGCCCGTCGCTCCGGGCAGGTTGGGTGCCATCAGCGTGCCGCGCCGCTCCGAACTCCAACCTGAACCGCTGTTAGCTCTACAAATGGTAAAGGGTAAATTTAAAAAGATGTATGTGTTAACAGTGCATTTGAACACAAAAAAAGTATAATAGACCTGAACTAGTTGGTTTATGAATATTGATGACATAATAATGGAGAAATAACATGGATAACACAAAATTATATTTTTTTAATTTTTATAAATTTGGTGAATATAATTTTGTACATTAATGGAAGAGGTTATAAAAAATGTTGACAAATTAGAGCATTTATATCAATATTTTCTTGCCTAGATTTGAATTAAAAGAAAAATAATGGTAGACTGAAAACCAACTAAAATTTCTGTTGTGGGATTTTTGTATTTTTAAAATAAAACTTTTTTAGGGACAACTTGGGAGTAATTGAAAACTTTTTCTTCAGTCAGAAGTTACGCTCCTATGCAGTTTCCTCTTTTTATAATTTAAATTTTGAAATTGGCGCCAAGCCAGAAATATTTAAACTCAAAGAGAGACCAATATTTGAAAATGATACTTTCGATAGGTTTAATAAAATTTACATTCCTTTTACAGTACAACGCACGAAACTCTGCCGTTAAGAAGTTAGTCACGAATGTCGTCATGGAATAAAATACAAACGCGGGAGAGAAGAATGGGTTGTGGAGTATAATACCTGCACAATACCGCATTGCATCATTGGCATATAATTCAGAGAGGCAGAGTTTCGGGTGTTGTACTGTATGCAAATTCCGCATTTATACTTTGAATTTCGAATTCATAAATATTGAAATTCAAAATGGCCGACATTCGGAAACGTCATTTTCAATGTAGACCCCTAATAACTTTATTATTATTATGTTATCAATAACTACCTATACTCTCGGCTTCATCTAAATACATCTAGAATGAATTCCTAGATTTTTTACAACAAACAATCTCTCTTTTAATCAAGGTCCCCAACTTGGTCTTTACAACTGAAATCTAAAATAAAACTTAATTAATCTTTAGTTCAATAGGGATATCTGACACAAAACCAAAAACTAAGAGTTTGGGTTTGTGACAGACAGTGCAACATGTTACACAGATTCATAATTTTTTGGGATGTCAGGGTTTTATGCCTTCAATGAAGGATGTTAATGATTTCATTCATACTAAGATAATGTCAAGTTGACTTCAAAATCTAGCTATATAAGCAAAACAACGCTGATGTGATTGCCACACAGCTGTACAGTTGGGAATGTATTGAAGCAATACAATTACACTGGTCAATAATAAAATAATTTTTTTTTGGGCATGGGATTTACTTAATATGCAATATCTGATTGTATAAGCAAAAATTACAATTGGACATCGATAATATTTGCTTTTAAAAAAGTTATAGCAATTTGACCATTTTCGATTTTCGCGCTCAGTTAATGTCGGTAATTGTGCGCTGTCGAAAGAGAAGTAATGGGGTGTAGTGTTTCTTGCGTCGCTAATAGGTGAACAACAATAAGTTTGCTTATTACAGAACGTTTGCATATTAAAATTTTCCAAAGCTTTCAGAAGCGAAAATTATTTTCCCACGATTACTTAGCAATGAGGAGAAAAGAATCTGGAAAGTTTTAAGGCAGTAGTTCATGGTTTCCTTGAAATCCATAGAGCTGAAAATTATGACAAGTTGATTACTGACATGATTTAAATTTTTTGCATCATTCAAATTTCATTCAAATTCAAAATATCTTTATTTCATAGGTTATAATATAACACTTGAAATATGTCATAACATTTAGAGAATTTACAGTTTTTTAATTACCATTCATTCGTAAGGCAGTTATCCTTCAAGAAGAGTGAGCAAGAAACTTGAGGATAGCTCTTTCCAAACCAATTAAAAGAACTACAATCATATATTAAATTATTGCAGGAAAAAACCTGTAGGAAGTCAAGCTTATTATGTCCATTTACCCTCTAAATATTTAGAGATTGTATAATACCCTTTTGTGCAAAATTTTTGCTTAATACTTTGAATTTGTGACCCTATTCAGTTGACTAACATGTAAACAAAGTTTTTTTTTATTCTTAGTATTGAAATAAAAATGTATGTATAATATATTTGTATATTAATATAACAAATGAATAATGTATTTTACTTTAGTTGGTTTTTTGAATTTTTTTCACATTTTTGGGCCATTGTTATTTTCGAGATTTCTAGAAATATAATATTTTCTTGTAATTACAGAATCTGATAGCGTGATAAAAAGTTTCACCGACCCCAGGGCTCCGATTTCCTCAGGCCAAGTTAAGTCCGGATTGCGGACCTCGATGAGTAGCCTCTGCCTCTCGTCGAAACCCAGTTCAGCGAGTGTGGGGCGCTCGTCGTCGAGTAATACTGCGTCCGTCCGCAACGCCCACAGCCGCATGTCTTCACGGGCGAGCCCCAGCGCGGAGCATAGGAACTCTGACACCTTTTGAATAGAACATATATTGAAGTGCTTTAAATTTGAATAAGAACATTAGTAATACATATGATAATTTTACTTGCATTTGGGCATGGTATTCTTGAACAGCCAATGTGTATATAATAATTGAGGAGTGTTTTCAGCAAATTAATTTCCTTCAAAAAGTCAAAATATTCAATCACTTATAACGCCTTGCAATTGTAGCGATATATAAATTACCTGCTTGACGGTGGCGAGACGTGAAAAGGCAGCTGTATAGGCGAGCTGGCGTTCGGGCGGCGCGGGCGCTGTAACAGTCGCGGGCGCCAGCGGCACGCTACTGTACAGGGACACGCCAGCCACTGCGCCCACTGCATTTGACCCTACGTACCACATTCACTAATCTATATACATTTCAATATTAGTATTTAGATCAGATAGACAAATAAAATCAGGAGGCAGAGTCACCATTAACTCGAGTAATCATTGCTGATGATACAATCTACTTCATCTATACATATAACTAGCTTTCCGCCCCAGCTTCACCCGGACAGTGTATAGAATGGTTTCCACTATTTTTTTTTATGTAAAGATCTTGTCATTCCCAATATCATTGCTGGTTCCAGTACTGTTTTTGATTTTGATCCCAGTCACACTCTTCATTCTAATTCCGATCCGACATTCAGTTTTGACCCCAGTTCCATGTGCAATTCTTTTTCTGGACTTGACCCATACTGCTTTCAATTTTTATACATTGTATATTATCTCATTCCTTCCTCCCCCAACTGTGATAAATGTGCCTTACAATTCATAAATAAGCGATATTAGTACCAAATTTCATAGTCATACCTTGCTTCATAAAAAAAATTCATACAAAATTCAACCCCCACTTAAAAAGTGAATTTTTGAACTAGTGGGTCCCTACCTTACATAAACTATCACCAGACCTAAATATTGTCATCCTCATCTTGATAGCTAGGGGTCTACCATTGTATGCTTCATGCACAATTTTCCATCTGATACATACAAAATTTTAAACAGTCTACCATCAGTAGTGTCCCAATCCCAATGACAATAAGCGGTCTTGAAAAAAAGGGTTTATTGTTTTTTAAAAAGCTGGTAATGCTATAGTGACTCGATTAGGGTTCTTGCCTGGAGATCTGTCTTCATTATTTATTTGCTGGAATATTTGCCACAACATGCATTAGCATTCTGTGCAATTTCCAATTAGTTTTATTTCACGATTCAAAAAAAATAATGCCATGTTTATTTTTAATGCCATTTTCATGACCTCCTTTTCAATTTGCTTTCACTAGTAAGATTTACTAGTCAATTTACTAGTTTACTAGTAAGATCAATTTTGAATTTCATAGATGAATTTCAAATTCAAATTTGATCTTACTAGTAAATTTTTAAGAGGAGGTCATCTAAGAGGCCCTTAACTTTCTATACTGAAAATGTAATATCTAAAATTAAAGCATTACTAAAATTAATATTATGATAAAATAACCATTGTCATAGTAACATGCAACTATTATATTCTGATCAATGTCAGGGGCTGTTTCATTTAATTTAACAGAATATAACCTTCATACTGAAAACTATATTTAAAATTCATACAAGGATGTCATTTTAATCCATTCAAATTATAAATTGTTATTCACGCAACTTTTCTCAAGGAACTAACTAACAATGAATTATAATAAAGGTAATAATGTGAATTAATTCTTAATGACAAGTGATGTCAATACAGTAGTGTACTACAGCACTTACTCTGTGGGCTAGCTATATGTCGAAGTAACCGTAGATTTAATGGGTACAACTCGAGCTCCACGTCTGAATTCGGCGGTCTTATTACCTGATAACCAAATAAAGGATATAAAACAGTAATTTATTATTATCATTTCACATATTTTAATATGGCTTCAAGTAGAATGAGACGTATCAGAAAAGTAACAAGGAATCAGGAGTCTGATAAAATTGAGACAATTTCTTTCTTACAATTAATTTCTTACAAAAAAGAAACAAAATGTGTTTTTTGTATTTTTACAAAATATTTAATTTAGTTAAATTTATTCAAATGTATAGTTAATTCAATGTCATAATACTTAAGTAACACTAAAAATGTGTCATATTATCATTTGTTCAGTCCTTGTATTTAAGAAATTCCAATAAAATTATTGTTGAATAATAATAATTTTCTAATTAATTTTACACATATTTTTTATATTTTTATTCACTTGTTGCTACATCTTTAGTCTGTTACCTGTCTAGGTAGAGGATGGGGCCCACCATACCACAACGCTAAAGCTCTCCACAGCGCGTCGGGTATCAATTCGAAATCGCGATGTTGGGCCAGCGTGACGTCACGACGCAGGTGACCACCTTCACCAGTCAGTGTTCGCACCTAATTTAAATTTTTAAGTTTCAATTTTTGTATTTACATATTTATTTTGCATATATGTATATATTTATACCATAAAATTACCTCAATAATAGCAAAAGACCAGTTAAAATGAAACAAATTCATTGCTAACCTACTTTGATAATCCAAATATATTACAAAAGTTTATTTATTTATTACAAATGTTGAAAACAGTCAATGAAATTTTTACGATTTTAATAATTTCATAAACTAACAATTTTTCATAAAATCAGATTACAATTTTAAATATCAATTTCATATCCTTAAATATTCACTTGAATACAGTTAATTATTATTTTTTGGTATTGAGGTAAAACATTTCATTGTCAAATGCAACAATAGCATACCTTATAAATATTTGGGGCGAGCAATCGTTTATTATCGATAGGGCCGGGGTGGCGGGCACCTGTGCGGCCGCTGCCACCGCTCACGCCGCTGCTCACACCGCTGCTGCTGGCCGCGCTCGCCAGCGACACCGTATCGGCACGGTACAATAGAGACCCCATCGACTCTTTAGCATTACATACAAAATATTAATATGTGCTAGTATATAAAATATGACTTTTATGATGAAAGATGAATTATGAAATTTAAGATTGAATATACAATCTGTATTTAGAAGTGGAGTTTTATATTTTTACTGCCATTGGGATAATATAAAGGAAGCCTCCCACAAATCATGGATATTGAAATTTATATTAATAAAAATTACATAAATACCATGAAATATGGTATGCTTTCCCAGTGTTAGTATATACCTCACTCCAACTTTTTGTGGGCACGCATTAAAGTACCTGTAGAATTACTAGTAAAGCTTTCGTCGCAAACTATCGCTTCGTCGACGGTCCGCGGCGGCTGGCGACAGCAGGAATCGGTGGCGCCGGTAGCGGTGTAGGCTAGCCAAGACGCCCACCACTCCGAGGACACGAGGTACCAGAACTGGCCAACCGAGTAGCCCCGATGAACTTCTCGTCGGAGCCACCCCAGAACTACAAATTTAAAAAAGGTTTTAGAATTAAAACAATTATGCATGTAAAATGACTGACGCGAGTTTACTTGTAGGCCCTTACACATTACACGTTGTCTTCTTTGTATGGTTTTGGAGTACAAAGGTTTGCATTTGACATTAAGAAGGTAGATATGTATAATGAACATATTCTGTAAGTAAGTTAAGTAAGTCATACCAAATATTGTATGTTATGTCAAACTTGCTGTGACTGGTAACAATTAAAAAAAAATTGAGTTAAGTAGTTGTTGTGAATAATTAATTAATAATAATTTTATGTCTTTGAATGTCTTTTGTAGACTTAAAAATTGTTACTATTAATTTTTAGTTTAAGTGCTTTTTATAGTCAGTTTTGATTATTTTTTTTTAATTTAGTTTATTTTTAACTTTTTAATGGAAAGGGCATTTTTTTGTATAATTAATTATAGTTCATTTCCTATTTCTTGGCTCCATCATCAGACCATCATTACAAAATGTTATGTATAAGACTCATCAAACCAAAAAGAATGAACCCTAGCTCAATGAATTTACCAGTAGCCACTAGATAAAGAGTTCCACCATCCATGTCCTTGGTTTATCATCAAACCCTCATCATGAAATGGTAATCTATAACACTCATTAAAATTGACAAACTCAAGAGGATTACTAGAAGCCCCTGAAGAATTTATCAAATCCTCGTTATAAAATGTAATGCATAAGATGCATTAAAACAAAATAAATGAAACCAAATTTGAGGAGTTTACTAATAAGTAGTGAAGAGTTTCCAGGATGCACAGAGTACCAGGCCTCATCATTAGACCCTTAATACCAATATAATATAGGGGTTTTATAAAAACGAAGCAAATTATCCTAAATTGGAAAGTTTACTAATAGTCGTAATGCCTCAAAATGAAAGAAAATATGTAGGTTTTACTAATAGCCAATGAAAATCACTTTCTGTCTATAAATTGCAGTATCATTCGCTAACAACTTATCATTAAGGAGTGCTGTGTCTTCTGTCACAATCTCAGCAGCATGAGATGATGGTTGCCAGACACATAAACCGGAATAACTTAACAAAAAGAGTTTAAATACATATATGTGTCTATGATATTTGAGGGTACTCCTCGATTTCCCTGGTATCTCATAGTCAGATCCTGACTTGGTGACAATGGAACTATCTAAAAAGTATATCCTTTAAAACAAGAAAAGTAGTTTAAGGAATTGTTTTACAATTGATGAACATATCATATAGCATACACAAAAAAAACAGACAAATTGAGTACTTCCCCCTTTTTTTGAAGTCGGGTAATAAATAAAGATATGACATAATAATTTTTAGAGTTTCATATATATGAAAAGAAGAAAAAAAAAACCCTTATGAATTGCTTGTATGCCTGTCTGTCCATCTGTCACAGCCAATTTGCTCTGAAACCTACTGGATAGATTAATTAGAAAAGATGATTTTTCTTAGTTTATAAGTAAAAAGTTGTAGTGAAATCTTTTAAGTTATGCTATTTGTATTTGGCTAGTTTTGATACCATTAAATAGATGACATTAAAAAGAAATCTAAAAAATGCAATGATGTAATTCAATACATTTTGAAGTTTTATTACAAAAAAGGGGAAAAATGCGACACAAACCATGAAAAATATTTGTGACATTTATGGACATAATTCAGTGTCGATAATATTAGCATAAAACTGGTTCAAGCATTTTTAGTCCAGTAATTTAGATGTTAAAAAAGGAACCTCACTCTGGTCGACCTACTACAGATAATCGATGCCATTTTAGAAAAAGTAGAGCAAGATCGGCGTATTAGTTCGTATGATAGTTGAAAAGCTGGGGATTAACCATATCTATTTTAACCATTTGAAATAGCTGGATATATAAAAAAGTTCAATACTTGGGTCCTACATGAGTTCACTCATTTATATTGTGTACTCAGTTGCAACTAACTATTGAAACCCAACCGTTTTTTAAAAGATTGATCACTAGTGATAAAAAGATGAATTACCTATGACAAAAACATGTGAAAAAGATCATTGTTAAAAGGTAAACAAGCTCTACAGACTATAGTGAAACCCGGATTAGCTCACAGTTATTTGATGTTATGAGTATGGTGGGATTGGTAGGGTATAATACATTAAAAGCTTTTACCGCCGGAAAAATCATCGGAAAAATCGAATTTCTACTGTCAGCAGCTGATGAAACTCAAGCAAGAAGTAAAGAAAAAACGGCCGGAATTGATTAACAGAAAGGGTGTGGTTTTTCACCATGATAATACCAGACCACACACATCTTTAGCCACTCAGCAAATATTGAGAGTTTGGTTGGGAAGTGTTAATGCATTCACCATATAGCGCTCACATTGCACCCTCAGATTTTCACCTGTTTCGGT
The DNA here is from genome assembly GCA_005406025.1 of Eumeta japonica. Classification (NCBI taxonomy): domain Eukaryota; kingdom Metazoa; phylum Arthropoda; class Insecta; order Lepidoptera; family Psychidae; genus Eumeta; species Eumeta japonica. The sequence goes on from BGZK01000779.1 coordinate 133,451, forward strand.
CTCTTCATAATTCTTAGGTAGTGCCAGATTAACATCAAGAGAAGACTGGCAAGACTGTCAAAAGTTTTTTGATTAGAAGTTCAAAAATGGAATATATGCATTATAAAACATAAATAATTGTATTTTTAATAGAAGGGCATTTATGAGGGATAAATTAGAAAATTAAAATAAAACTTTGCAAACTGTACCATGTACCATATGAAATGATAGAGCTTATTGTGAGGCTCTGAAATATGTTTTTTTATTGTATAACATTAAAATGAGTAGTTTAATTTAAGAAAACACACCTTTATCCCGCTATCTTTAAAACTACTAAGCCTAAGGTTTTAAAAGAAGAAAAACATGGAAAATAATTCTGTGCATGAAAACCCATAAGAAAACATGGTAAATCTTTCAATATTATGTATAAGAACCTATATTTGCAATTATCTTAATTACCACAAACAGATTTGAATAAGATGCTAAAAAACATGGTAGAAAGCATATTCATAATATATTATATCAACTCCAAGCGAGTTTAAACTAACGTGGAGACTTAGAGGAGAAAACTTGTGGTTAGGAAAAGTAAACATTTTTCAAAAGAACTTTGATGGTTATTGTTTTCAGTTCATATTGAAAATCAAGTTTTTAATAGTAGTAGATATTTGGAAATGCTAAAAAGTCTTTAGGTGTTAGAAAAATTTGACTGAACTGGATTTCCAAATAATTTTTAAACATTGAATCAGTTGATAAATGTCAGCTTTATTTCTAAAAAAAATCCATCAAATATTTTAACAAACTCAGTCAAAATAAGACAATTTATTGAAAAGATAGAACAAAATTTTCAAAGGTATTTTTGAATTCAATTAATTTTTTGTATTCAAAAATCTGGCTGATATAATCAAAAAATATTGTGGAAATATTTGAATAAAAATGATAATAATAGCTAGAGAGATTCAGATAGAATTTTGCAGATAATATTCTACGATAACATATTCATCCTAATTGGATAAAAGATTCTTGTACAACTGTATGAAAGGTACAAGCAGCAATTAAACTCCTGCAATTATTTTAATAAAATTGGGCAGAGATGAAACTTAGAATTCATAAGAGGCAAAGCTGCTGATAACTCTGACTAATAATTGATTACAGTTCATATTTATTATATGTGCATATATGCACATGAACATGTATGTAAATCCATAAAAGTGGTCGCGCTCTCTTCTCTGATGTAAATCCAAGTTTCTGTTCCCTGAAAGTTCTGAGTTGTATGGCTAAGGGGCCATCCATAAATCATGTCACATAAATTATAAAGTTTTTGCTGCAGTTTTTACATATTTTTTTTTTTGTTTAAAATACTTTAAATAATGGACAAAACAAAAGACATAAAGCTTTTTTCGTTTTCATATTTCGGATTTGACATCACATAGCTTTTGATCGGCTCCTTGTCGCACATTGTTGCGTTTCCTTGACTCCCAACGTGTGACGTTATATATGGATGGCCCCTAATTGGTGCCCTGATTTTATCTATCATTATTTACTTGTATATGAGTATATAAACTGTTTATGAATGGACAATTCTTCATTTTTTTCTCTACATGGTGTGTATATATATTATATATGCATTAGTGTCATGCACCATATTGAAAACATAAAATTTCATTGTTGTGCTTCCACCATATCACAACATCCTAATGTAGTTTTTTCAACATTATATATACAATAATGATGTACTATTGCTAGTTTATTGTATAAGCATATGAAAAGATATTCTTCACTGTGATTAAAATCATATAAGCTAAAATCATCTGAAAAGATTTAATATAGAAGGTAAAATTTCCTTTTTCCTTGTCATAATACTGAAGGTATTATTTTTAATCCTAAACCTTTGAACAGTTTTTCCTTTAAGAGTAACTAAATTATATTTGTTTAGAAAACCTATGTTTCTGCTTATTGAATAATTTTTCCCTGCAATTTAGCTGGCATAAAGGTACAAACTTAATATTTATTGAATTCATAATCAAGTGTCTAAACACAAAATACATAAAGCCAATAAAACATAAATGAAAATAAATAAACAACTTAGGTTTGCTCTTTATTTTCAAATAATAAATTTCATCACACTTTTATATTTTCATGACAAAATAATTACATATACTTTCCATTATAATAGAGTTTAAAATAATGAGTTTTAAAACTTGCTAAAAATACATATTTTGATAAATGAAAACAAAGAATATCCTGGGATTACTGTAAATGCATTTTTACTAATTATTTGATGCCTCAATAATTCCTATCCAACAGAGTAAAAGAAAGCAAATTTATTAATGTGTGGTTTGGTAGATTTTGTCAAATGAATTATCTGATTCTATTATTTGGATTCAAGTTTCACTAAAATTTAAAGACCTGTTAAAATCGGGACTAGACAGTAATTATACTTACTTGTATTAATTTAATATAATGATACTACATTCCAACAAAAAAAAAGTAAAGTCAACAACTTTATCTGTATATAAACACACTCCACACAGATAATAAAGTATACAACTACAATTATGGTGCCAGTTTATAACAGCACAGGTTGTAGGTTTCAATCTTGTTTATGTAATATTTTCATATTGATACACTGTCATTAAATATTTTTAGAAAGAATATAATACAAGAAAAGCAAGCAATTTGCAAGTGCATATAAATAATTAATTGTCATGTAAAAATTGGTTAACTTGTAAAATTGACTTTTGTTATTACAATTAGTACTCACCTATATCTCTCTCTTGATGTCTGCATTGAGGTCTCAGACCTAATACTATATGACAGATTTCGAAGACAAGATCCAAAAATGGGGTCACTAAAGCTTCAGCAGCTTCGACACTCCATATAAGAAAATCCTCTTGAGTCAAAGCCATGTCCTCAGTTATTATTTCATACGCTACCCCATTGCTGTATACAGATGATAGACTTTGAGCAGCGGACAATTTGCTGTTTTGTGCATCGTTTTCCATATCATTTTCCAAAGTACTTTCACTACTGGAATCTTCTTTATTGGGCCCTAACTGAAATACTGGTTTCCTTTGAGGTGACGTTACTAATTTGTCTCTAAGGTTTAGAAGATATACGTCCACATCGAAAGGTTTGTCTTGGCCATCAGAATCATTACCGTCAGGAGTAGATGCTCTCGAGTTGTGGTTTTTCAAGGATTCATTTGCTATTTGTATAAGGATGGTCACCATGTTTATAAGTTCTGCCTTATTCAAGACCCCATCTCGGTCCAGGTCAAATATCTTATAACAAACTGGAAACAGAAACAATAAATTTGTATCAATGAAACATTTCAAGACTTTTTAAAAGATAGATCAGAATATATTACAACGTAGGGAAATATATTCATATGTGTAATAAAAAATATATGGTAAAAAGAAATTGTAATCATTTGATTGAAAAATATTAGATAAATATTACAAAAACATAAATTTCTTAAAATGTTGATTAGACGGAGAAAGTTTTATGATGCTGATGATTTGTAGTGCCATACAAAACACATGATACATGTATGACACGTATTTAAACAATTTTGTTGCGTTACAATGTTGTTATTCATTAGTAGACTGTAATATTAATTTTGTGTATTGTCTTCATAATATCTAGTGACATCTATTTCATTAACAAATACTATACTTTCAATATAAATCAAACTAATTTTTTGCAATCAATTGTCTTCAAACATTGTAGAACATCTGTGTTCCATTTTTCATGACAAGTATCTCAATAGTTTATAAGTTGTCCTCAGTAAACGACGTAATGCGATTCAGCCACTATAATCCTGTCGTCGGAAAAAAGCATCTTGATTAGTGTAGCATTTATTTAAAGGATAAAACTTATAGAAAAAAAGAAGTGGTGGATCCATAATTACTTAAAGCAAGGGGAATCAAGTACATGATATGCAATTGCATTTTACAATATCATATATGCCGCTGTTGAACAAATTTTGACCAGTGTGTGAATTTTATCCTTAATCACAATCAAATCAATTTACAAAGCTGCAGCAATATCATCCCATAAATATATATTTTTAACCCGTTGTTATAATCTTAAATATAAATCACATAAACATGTAAAAGTTTGATATAATTCTATAGGTCTGTATGACACTTTTGCAACAATTAACACAGCAAGATGTTTATGCTATAAACCAAATATGTAGTACTGCATTCTCTCAGTATAAATTTGTATTGTGTTCCACCTTGTACGTCATTTCAGTGAACCACGTCGCGATATGGCGCGGAATAGGTAGATGTTATGGGGCAAATGTTCCCTAATGAAGATGCAGTTTGAGATGTGATATAATGTATAAATGTTGTTTAGATGCAATGAATAAAATATTTCTTCTTATATGTGCTTTATATTTTATTACAATGTGTAGTTCAATATCTATTTCTCTTATAGCGTTCTCTTGGATTGGCCATAGAACAAATTACCCATGGAAAGAAATAAGAAATGGCTACTACTTGAATATGGTTTTTGTAATCTAAAAACAAATGAACAACAAATAAATAGAATATAAGTATATATTTGAGAAATAGGACTACAAGCAGCATCAGAATTTAGAGTTGAACTAGAACTGAATTCCGGTTTCAATATGATTGATTTCAAAATCTCACAGGCGAAATTGTTGGGATGTTACTTTACAATAAAAACATATATTATCTACTACATTTATTATACTATGACAAAATTTAAGAATACAAAGATTTCTTGTAATTGACATTTTACTTTTTCTGAACTACCTAACCATGTCAATGTACATGGTTATGCTAGAGGTACTATAATATTAGAAGTTATGTCAGCTTTATAATGACATTTCATTTCTTCTTTATCTACATGCGTTGAAATTACAATCAAGATAATGTTATAATTGGCCGTGGCGAATGCTATCTCTAATGGAATCTCTATGATGTCTGGAAAATTATGCACAATACTTTAAAGGATTATATGAAATTTCAACATACAACATAAAGTCTATAGAATTTCAAGTATTTTCCTTAGTGTAAACAGTTTTCGTAATATGAATAGCTGGAAAAAAGATGTACACATTTAAACATTTGATAACTTGTAATCAGAAAAAATAATGTAATAGCCATAAATGACAAACTGATAACATCCAATTGTATACTGCGCCCAGTTACAGAAAAATGCCTATCCATTAATTGTTTGTTAAATTTAGGGAGGTTACAATCTTGTTTAAATTGCATTAGGTTTCATGAAAAATCACCAATTTTCTTAAGTTGAAAGACATTATTTTCCACATCAAATATATATTAGAGTAAAATTATAGTGATATAATATTTGTTGTAACAAATGTAACAGTATATTTTAAAATTTATATGATAGTTATATTTATTACATAAATAATAATTTATGTTATTGCATTTGTAGTTAAATATAAGAAAAAGTGTCATATTGAACCTTGGTGTAGTGTGGTCCTAGTAGACTTTGTAATAAGTATGCAATATTAATATTAAAGAGTTTAAAATATTCAAGAGAATATAATTTGCAAAACAATTTTTTTATGTTAAAACTTAACACAGTAAGTACGTCATAAGACACAACGAGACATACGTAAATGATAATTAGCAGAAAAAAAACAACTTCAAGGATTTGTGTTTTGATAAAATTATATAAATAAGTCATAAATATATTTAGTAATAACGTCTAATATGGAAAAAAATACTCCATGTATACAACATATATATATATAAAGGATTTTTTAAATTCAACCCCTAAAGGGATGAAAAGAGCGAAATTCTGTTGTATGGCAAATCAAAACCATTGAAGCTACGGATGTCAAATTTAATATTTTGGTAGCTTAATGAAGTATAAAAATAAATATATAAATAGATTTTTAAAAATTAATGCTGAAAGAAGTAAAATATATGGAAAAATGATGCTATAGCAGCTATTCAAGTCAAAATTTATATTTTAGTTAATTGTTATTAATAGAAAACAATGAGAATTATAATTTTCTAAACTAACTCTAAAATGAGTGAAATAAGGTTAGAAGTTTGTGTGGAAAATTAAAACTGCTACATATATTTTGTCCATTTTTTTTGCATATTATTTATTTGTAACTATTTATTTGCAAACTTATTTATTTGGTTACTATAACTATGTGTTGTATAGGCATACAAACATTTAAAAAAATTTTTGCTCCATTTTCATATTTCTGCCACTAAAATTCTTTTACTAATAGAAAACTATACTATCCCCGAGTAATATAACATAAATTTTATTTTGATACTACTATTTCATTCAAATGTGAATGCAGTAGCACAATAGAAACTGCACATAAGTATAGAAATAGAATGGAAAGTTCAGACTTGGATTAAAATAGAGAATGGGACTACAGTCAAAATTGAGTATAGGATCAAAATTAGAATCAAGAGCGCAAATGGAATTGGAGTGAGAAGCAGGACCGGAATCTAGCAATCAGAATCTCTTTAGATAAAGACTGGGAGTCAGAATCAAAAGTGCGACGTCGATCAGAATTGAAATTGACTTTGAACGGAAGACTGGGATCAGAATTGTGAACAGGACAGTGATTGAGATCTTAAATTTTTGATGGGGTGATATACAAGATGGTTTTATATAAAATGAAGAAATTAGTTTTATATTGATAGGGCGAAGCCGCAGGCAAAAGCTAGTATTTAATATGGGGTAAATATGATGTGCGTGTTCTTAAATAATTTTTAAAATTCATCTTAAATGAAGTTAGACTATAATAACGCTTTGCGTAAAGCAAAAGCTCATATTATAATAAGGAAGGTACTTCTTAAAAATTTTAAAAAGTATGCGTTTTATTTATTGAAATAAAACGCATACTTTTTAAAAAAAATTTTAAAATTTTTATATCATTGTACAATATTATATTGTTGAACAATTACAACAATATAATATTGTACAATAATATAAAACGAATAAGTTTTTCACCAAAAACATAGGTGATCACTATATTAATCAAACAATAATAGATGTGTACTAAATAACAATCACAACACATGGAGGGACATTGTAATTTTTCATTCCTTGATCTTATTTTGCACAGAAATTATGAATAATTTATAAGTTTGCAATGAGTCCAAACATAAACAAACATAAGGTATACAGATGTGTTACTAAAAAAGTTTATTTACAATTTCACATGTACAAAGCATAATGAAAAAAAATCACCAAACTTAATTTTGGAATTCATTGCTTTGAATTCTTGGGGGAGATTCTAAGTCTGATCTCATTATTTTTACTAACTTCAACTTAAGAAATCTCTTTTTCAAAATTTCATTTATAAAGTATATATTAAATAGGTACTATAAATAGATCTTAAAATAAAATTTTGTTTGAGTGACGTCTGAATATTGACGTGTGACGTTCTCATATTTAGGGGTTCATTGGAGGAAATGCCAATGTTTTTCAGCTTACTGAGGATTTCAACTTAATGAGATTTAACTTATCAAAATTATACTCTAGTATCATTGTACCTCTGTATTTATTCACAATCACACTCTTATAGTCTAGAAGTGATAGCTCCATGGTAGAACACTCGATTTAACTTATGTGTTATGGTTTTGATCCTGAGTATATACCAATGAGTTTTTAAACTTAAATGGAATTGTTTATTCCACAATACCACTCAATGGTGAAAAAAACGTTGTGAGAAAATGGAGACATTGAGGGTAGGTGTAAACTTCACTTGTCCTGAAACCTGTACACAGTGATAGAGCAGTCATGTTGCTCTAGGCTCAACATATTAGATACTAGAAAGTATAAATCTTATATAAAAATACAAAAAGACCATTAGACCATTATAATATAACATGAAGTGACAATCATTTACAAAGAAAGTCTAAGATTAATAATTTAATTTTCATTTTTCATTAATATTGTTAATTAATAATAATTAATGTACAATATTGTAATGAAGAAAAGTTGTCAGGAAGTACTTTACTATGACAAAGTAAAATAAGTATTGTTAATATTTATCTAGTTTACTAAATGTACTATACATTTGTATTACTCATTTGACATTAAACCAAAAATAAAGCAATTCAAATTAATAGAAATATAAAATAAAAGTATTAACATACATTTGAGTCTTTCAGTCTTAGGTCCCCGACAAGCTGCACTCAATCCACAACATAACTCCTTGAAGTCAATATGTCCATCTTGGTTTTCATCAAAAGCCGAGAACAAGCCAGTCACTGCTCCTCTCGGCAAAGGAGGCAATAGCAATGGAGTAAGACTTTCAGCATCTAACTGACCGGTTGGGGCTGTGTTTCGAAGAGACCAGAAGTACTTCTCTAATTCAATTATATCCTACAACATTATAATGCTTTTAATCAAGACATATTAAAAAAAAAATAAGTTCATATAACGTATTTCATTTTTGAGACAAAATTATAAATTTAGTTACTCTTAATTTAAATAAATCAGAAATAGTTATTTCTGTAATTAATATTTTTATTCATAATTTAAATCTATATTATATACCAGTACTAACATTTTTAAACATATATTTAGGACATTAGAGCCTGAGTCGTAAGATAGTAAATGCTGAATCTTAAAATCACAAGGTTGATCCAGGTACATTCAAATTTTTTCCATTTGCTTATTAAACAATAACACTAATGGCGAAGGAAAATATTGTAGGGATTGTCAAACATTGGAGGTATAAAAAAACTCTTTTATTCACATATAATTTAAACTTGTATACAGCTGTAATCTTGTAATGTCATATTGAGTTTGACTGCAAAATATTACTGCACAAAGTTACCATTCCATTTTACTCCAAATGGGGCACAATGCTACAAGGTTTTATAAAGTGAAAATAAATTTCTTACTCGTTCTTCTAAATGTGTAACTCCTGCTAAGCTTTGATAAAAAGTTGGTGTCTCCAAATCCTGGGAAACATGTGAATTCTTTTCATCTAACAACCATTTAGATAGAACCGTAGCATGTTTGTGGATTGTCAACCAAGATTTGAATTGTTCAAACGTCGCCTTTTCACCATGAGGTCCGAAGAGGCCAGTGAGTATATCGGCAGTTCGAGGGGCCCCCGTAATGGGCAATGATGTGTTTTCCAAGTGCAACAACCGAGCGAAATCCCATTTGTATATATAAGCCCCATTTTCTTGTTGGCAATTCACATAAAATGTCCATAGAAATCTAAAAATTAATAAGGATTTGAGAACATATTAAAGTTCTTATACATATCAAGTTACTTTTCAATATTGTAGATCGCTAAGTCTAAGGTTTTCTAATTTTTTATTATTAAAGTTTATGTTCTTCAAAAATATCATCCAATTAATGATAAACTTTTTATGTAGTCAGTTTTATATTCCTAATAAATAAATTTATACCTAGATTTTCATAGAATTTGTAATAGATATACCTATTTCAGATTCTGTGAAAAATTAATTAGACAATTACACTAATAAAAATAATTGGAGGATTGTCACTTTTGAGCTTTAAATGTGATCATTTAAAATTCATAAGCAACTACATTGCTTAAATACCTGAACATTGTTAAGATACAATTAAACATTTCACCCATAAATCTATTAAACAAAATCTTTTATGAAAAAGCATTAGGTATCTATTATTTAAAAAATCCCATTTTTTATATTCGGATGCTACGTCCGTATAGAAGTTGCTCGAGAATCTGTTATCATATCAAATGTGACATACCTACAATTATATGAAACTTATTTACAAAAATGATTTTCCTTGAAATACCAACTTGATTCTTTCCTCATAACTGCCTTGCGTGAGAACAACGATACCGCAAAGGAGGTCCTTGAAAGAGATGCCTCTTTTAGTACCTCCACAAGCTTGATATAGCCATTCTGCTACATCCGAAGGCACTGCATCACACAGCACTTCATGCACGAAAGCATCCACATTTAAAGTGTTACCGTTTGCACCAGCACATCTTTTGAAAGCCTCATGAATACGTCTCAATTCACTATCAGATACTGCAAATAAATATCACAAATTAGCTGTGTTGATTTTTTATCCTTACAGCGCAATTCCTATTACCACCGTAACTGACCTCTCTTTACTGCTTCATCGTAAGTTATAAAACTAGGCTTTGAGTCCTTTGCACCCATGTCCGTTAAAATAATAGAATCATAACATTTTGAAGAAAAAACGTAGAAATACTAGTATGAACTTTATCAGCGTTTATTGACACTTTACGTCTTATGATATAGCGGCCATGTTGAAAAACTTTAAAAAGTTGCTCTTAGTCTCATTCCGAATTAATCCTTACGTAATACTTGCATTTAAAATCTATGGAAATAAGTATTATATGAATACATTAATAATAATTACCGAACTCGAAAACCACTTCACATTAGTTTTTATTGTTCTATGTTGCATGCATTTATAAAATGTTAGGTTTAAGAAATCGTCTGTATGAATTTTTTTAATGCAAAACAGTCATAGCAATATTTTTCGTTTTAATAATCAAAGCTTTAAACATAAAACGGGACGAATTTAATGTACAGGTATCCCCAAAATGAGTAATGTACTTTTGAATAATAACCGATCTAATCAACCTAAAAGACAATCTCTAGAATCACAAATCCAATTTGAAAAAATCTTTTTGCCTTAGATCGCTTGTTTTTTAAGAAAGAATATAGACTGCTTATTTACCTTATTTGCTATTGATTGGTTCTTTTGTTTTTCCTTATAGCTATCCAGGTTGTATTACATAATGAGATGTATTTGATTATCTATTAATCTTTTATGTAAACAAGCGTGATTAATCCAAATTTGCTTTAGATAGAGCCGCGAGGCATAGCTATCAATAATAAAATACGAAAGAGACTACCGTTTACCTCTTTAGTTATTTTTAAAGTTAAACGCCTCAAGTAGTTTGAAAAAAAAAAATATAGAGATAACTTGAAGTATGACAGAGAATATGATTTTATATATAAACAATAAAAAAAAATAAAGTAAATTTATTTGGCATCATCCACCATTGAGTAAAATAAAAATATTCAGCAAGAGCTTTTTTGTATCTCAATGGGGAGGTTATTTTAAATTGTAAGCTGCAGCATTTTAAAATTTGTAGAATAAGGACTCTCTATGGAACTAAAAAGCGGGATCAAAATTGAGAACGGAATCGGAATCTCAAGCGATAGTGCGACCAGGATCGAAATGTAGAAACGAGGATCGAACAGAATTATAATCATTATCAAAAACAGAATCAACTTCGAAAAATATAGGTGAGGGGTCAAATATATGAACAGGGTTAATTGTAAAATCAGAGGCAGGACTAAAATCTAAATGGTAATACATTGATAGCATTTTTTATATGTGTATGTGGATGATTAATGTTAATAATGACTTTTATGCAATAAATACTTTTGGAATGTATAGGTGTCCATTACTTAAAAATTAAACTACTCGGCATAAAGCTTCATTTAATAGGAGTAAATTATATGTATCAAGCGCAATCTGTATATTACAACGCATACATTTTTGCTGCTGTGAAATTAGTCACAGAAAACGTTGCATAAGCGTAAAATAGAAACGTCCAGAAGAAAAAAAAGAGGTCAGGAAACGTTGTATCTGTGCATCGCATCATTTGTAGCCAATTCCGTGACAATAATCCTTACATTGCACTGCAACTCTAAGTTCTTTCGTAATTCTCTAAGCTGGGTATTTCATTAATATATTTTCAGTTAAGTTTAAAATTATATATTATCTGAATAATATATGATCACTAAGCAGATACTTCTAATAGTTTAAGCAAAATGATTGGCTCCGAAATTGGGCGTATATGTAGCAAGAGTTGCAGCAAATAAAGAAGTGTTAATCTAAGGGCTCTGACTGCAGATATTTTTTATATTTAATTGTTTGACTTTATAAATAATCTTGTTTCCATCTTTTAAGTTCATTTTAGGCAGTTGAAGTTTATTTTTTAATTTATTAATTTTTAGTTCTGATTTAACACTATCTGATTGGTTTTTCATCATCAGCAGTGTCTACAACGTGTCTCCTTATAATCATGATAAATTTCTTTTGTAGATATATCGTTATCAATATATTATTAATATAGTACTTATCTTTTATTATTTATTTACTTTTAATAAGATTATTTCCCTTTCACTGCATTAAATAACGCTTTAGGTAACGGTCATTAAAATTATCTTTGTAAGCAGTAAACTTCTGGGTTTGTCTTTCTATTTTGAGAATTATATTGAATTATACTGTAACAACTATTTTTCACATTAATAGAGCCTATTATATGATTATATAATAACTTTATCACAGCTTATAATATGTTATACACAGCTTACACTATTAACTTATAACACTCGCGACAATTTAAATGAGAACTTTAAGTCGTTATGAATTCTAAATAGTAATTCACAACGAAAAATGTTTAGAGAAGCCTAGAGATGATCTTCAAAAACCTATTCAATGACATCCCACTCGTCATAATTCAATGATTTTTATTATTTATTTTTTTTACAATACGACGTCTAGTTTTCGCCATATTACATTTTGATTAATGTCATGTTTTTAGTAACACCCATAAAATTAAGACAAATCGATTGACATAAGAATTATCAAAATCGCCCAATACGTTTGCTGTCTAGGGCCCCTCAAAAAAAAAAAAAAAACAAACAAACATATGCATGGGATGAATTTTTTCATGCATCTTTTCGCAAATATTCATTAAACAACTTTTATAAAACAACTTAGAATTCATAATCATTGAGATAGCTGTTTCTGAGAAATAAACTTAGAACATGTAAGTAAAAATATTGAAGTGATAGCCTTCAAAAATCTGATGCGTAGGTATTACGCCGCAGCGCGCCGCGCAACCGGCCACTCGATCGCGCCCGCACTTGCAGTTTGGCCGAGCATTTATTAGGGCTGTGTCTGTATTATTTTATATTATCCATAACAATATTTTTAGTTGTGTACTTTTGTTATAGTTACTTTGGCAAAGTTTTTCTAAAAAAGAAGGAGATTATGAATGTTTGCGAAAAGATGCATGATAGAGTCTATCCTGTATAGTCTGATAAACACATTGCTTTTGCGTCACGTAGTCAGGTAAAAAAATTTAATATGATAAGTATAAACAGGCAACGAAACTGTAGAACATTGGAAATATTTGTCAAAAAGCTAATTGCATTTAATGATGGGAGAGTAATAGAATACAATAAAATATTTTCAAAAACTTCTATACTCCACGCGTACGAAGTGACGGTCATAGCTAATTATAAATAGAATGTTTAAGAATTAGATTCGAAAAAAGATTCGATAGAGATTGGAAGGATAAGAAACAAGGGGAAACAGGAAAGAAATTTTATTGCGTACGAGTTTTCCCCTCTTGCAATCAGTTTTGTATTTCTTTAAAACAGTTAAAGCATCTACGCGAATAAATTTTAATACTAAGTATTACTCAATATTTTTCTTGAATACATTTCTGACGATAGAAGGTGCTGTCTAGATAATGCTGTGAAAACGTGTATAAAGCTCTCAATACTGGCGTCTTGACAAAGTACGCAATATCTCAAGATGCTGTTTTTCTTTTTTGTTATTTTACTATAACCACGAAATTGAGCTCTATCCGACCATATATTCGGTTTATTTTTAGCACTTTCAGTTCCTGACATATGGTAACCGAAAATACTACTTTTAAACGAATCTGATTAAACAGTGGTAAAACACAGTATGTAGGTAATTACATAAATTGAAAGCAGTAAATAAGAGGTTACTGTTTTAAGAGTAAAAACCAATAATTAGAAATAGATATTAACTTTATACTAGAAGACAGCCAAATTTATATGCAAGCCTAATACAGAGTATTTTTATTTTAACTAAATATTGTGTTACAGATTAGCTTAAGGTTGCAAAATAATGATTTATCACTAAGCAATAGCACAGTATTGTAAATACTGCGTAAAACCATAATTCATGATGGCCGTTGATTATACAAGTTCTTAGATAAGAAAATAGTATTTGATTGTTTATTGTGTTTTAGGCTAAATTTCAGAGCGCGGTAAATTTATTTACTGGATTTTAGCTAAAGTGAAATCCAATTATTACGGAGCTCAAGGGGGAGAGGATCTCGTAGAATCTCATTTAAGGAGGGTATAAATGAAAATCTGACGTCAATTTTTAAATAATGTTCATCATTATATAGATAACAAATAATATATATTAAATTTTCATTTACAATTTTTTTTTAGTACAAAGAGTAGTGTTTGTTACTGTGTATAGAACCTACATTTTACTAACTTTTCTTTGTGTTATTTTTTCCCTTTATTAAAATAAATTTAGTCCTTCAAAAACTATAACCTAAATCTCATCTGAGCAGAAGGTTAAGGATGGAGGGGGGAGTTCATCAAATATCATTAAATCTCACCAAGAGGAAGGAAGGGACTTAAATTGAAAGAGAAAAAGGTTACATAATTAATAGAAGTTCCCTAAGTTACAGTAAAGAACGATTTTAGTAATTTCGAAGTCCATTCGTCTGCTCAAAAAATTTGTGTACTAGAAATTATTAACGTGAATTAGTTGAGGTATCAGGCAAACGAAACTCTTACAGCTTATATGAAAATCATTTTATTATAAAGATTATACCAAAATTTAGTTTTTAAAAGCTAAGCATAAAAAGAGTGGTCTGCGTTGTTCAGTATTAAAATCTTTCCCGCGAGTAATCAGCACGTAACGATAGAACGGTATTATTGGTAAATCGGACCTAATGGGCCTTCAAGTTACCCAATGTCAAGGTGTCTCATAAATAATGTTATTTCTATTCGTTCACTTTAATTATCAATTAATCATACAAAAAGAAAATATTAGTACTCAAAGTATAGCTCATTGTATTCCACGGTTTTAAACCAACGTTCATCAAGTTCGTCGAAACCTTGGTGATACTATGCATTTAACTTAGATGCAAAGAATTGCCGCAACGCATTTTTAATAACTCCTTTCACTCATTTTTTTTTTTAACGAAAGAATTTCGCCATTGATCGGAATAAACAGTAGTCTCAAGGTGCGAGGTCCGAACTACATATTGGATACGATAAGAGTTCAATACTATCAAGTTCTTCGACCTCATCCTACATAACTTTTACAGTATGTGGTTTAGATAGTTTGCTCTAAAAGAATCCATTTTCGATTTACTAAACCTGAATGTTTCTGCGACGAAGCGTCATATATTTATGTCGGTTGTTCACCATACATCTCCGCTATAATAGTCGACTATCTGCAATTATTTCCAAGTATACTAAAGCTCCATAGTTCTATCGGACACATATCAATACTTTCGGCTCGTATCGACGTCTCTTAACGACGGGCTCAGATGACTGTCTTTTATCGCACCACTGATTTTCCGGGCTTAGATTGTTTAGATTAATCCAATTTTCATCGCAAGTAATAATGCGCTTAATAGAACGATCATCTTTCGGCAGGGCGACGAGCTGTTTGTACACTTCTACTCAACATTTTGATCGAATCTCGTTTAATTTGTGGGACAGTGTTCGACAACTATTTTAAGTGGCGATGTATGGTGTCTTTAAAATGTCCAAAGTCCGATAATCGGCGAGTGCTGGTGCTAGATCAGTTTTTTAATGCATGTTCGGTAGCCTAATCCCATAGAGGTGGGTGACCAGAGCCCGAATGATCTAACGACGTCGCATCCGCTATTAACACGAACAAACCAGCGCCGTGCTATTCGCTCATTGGCTGTATCTTCAGCTTCAATTCCAGATATTTTCCTAGCCGCCGCAGTTTCTTTAAATTTTTCTTTCCAGTAATGTCTTAACAAGGTACGAATTTGATATTTATCGCAATCAATACACTTTATTATAAAAACGTCTTGCCCCGTTAATTATTACAGAGAGTATTTTACTTACTTTCTTTTAATGATATTTAACTATCTGAATGTGTTATAAAAATATATTAAAATAGCTAAATATAATAATAATATACAATAAAATTTTAATTATACTTAACTTTTAATGATATTTTTGATGATACTATACCTACTGTTCCTAGAACTAGACTTGTAAAAAGATGACATGTATAAAAAAAGACGTAAGATTTTTTCAGTTGTGAAAACCGACATTCCTTATGAGACACCCCTCAGTATTTCAGCGAGAAACACCCACATATGATCTAGCTGTTGTGTACTGAATTCAAGAATAGCTAGGAATAAAAATTTTGAATATAATAAATTTAATGAAGACGGAGTTGTAGGTTGAGCTCTATTCAAAAATTCGGCCGTTATTTTTGTATATTTGATTAGAATTGTATAGTTTTCGTAAATTTATTTCCAGTTTTTTAAGGTTCTTCGTTATTAATTTATTTTTTATAATATACAAAGCATTTATTTTCAGAGATGCAAAACAGATAATTTTTAGTTATGCCGTATAATAAATAGCTTCTGTCTGATTTTATACTATTTTACAAATTATTAGGTCGGGGAAAATGTAATTCGGTACTTTATAAAAAAAAATTACAGTGAAACCTCTTTGGTTGTGCTTTTTTATCAGGCTAATTTTAATACCATTAAATTAAAGACATTTAAAAAAAGAAAAAAAAGAAATAAAAACTGTGTCTCGCCGCTTTTCTTTTGTTTTCTATGCATCAAAATTAATGAATCTAACTTCAAAATTCGACAATTTTTAAAATTTTATTATAAAAAACGAAAACATACGGCACGAGTGGCAAAAAAATTTTGTGAAGTTTATGGACCTAATGCAGTGTCGGTAAGAGTAGCATAAAACTGGTTAAGCGTTTTCAGTCCGGTAATTTTGATGTCAAAGATGAACCTCGTTCTGGTCGACCTATTACGTATAAAGTAGATGCCATACTGGAAAAAGTAAAGCAAGATCCACATATCAGTTCTTATAACATAGTTGAAGAGCTGGGGATTGATTATAAAACAGTTTTGACCCATTTGAAAAAGCTGTATCTACAAAAAAGCTCGATACTTGCTCATACGAGTTCACTGAAAGAAATCTTATGAATCGTATACTCATTTTCGATTCTTTATTGAAATGTAACGAAACTGAAGCGTTTTTGAAAAGATTGATCGCTGTGTGAAGAAATATGGATTACCTTCGATAACAACCTGCGAAAAAGATCGTGGTCAAAAGGCATACAAGCTCCACAGACTATAGCGAAACCTGGATTAACTCGCAATAAGTTGATGTTATGTCTATGGTGAAATTGTAAGGGCATTAGTCATTATGAGCTTTTACCATTGGATAAAATCATTAATTTAGATCTCTACTGCCAATAGTTGATGAGACTTAGGCAAGAAGTAGAGAAAAATAGCCATAATTGATCAATAGAAAGGGTGTGGTTTCTCTCTGTGATAACGCTAGACTACATATATCTTTAGCCACTCAGCAAACATTGAGAGTTTGGTTGGAAAGTGTTAATGCATACACCATATAACCGTTCTTGCACCCTCAGATTTTCATCTGTTTCAATCTCTTCAGAAATTCTACAGCAATGGGATTATTTTACTACCAACAAAATGACAACAAGTTGTCGAACAAAATTACACACACACATATATATATATATATATATATATTATACGAAAAACGGAAAAAGGTTTTCCCCGATCTTATAAACATATTGATAAGCGTTTCTATTTTGAGATTGATTTCAACTAATTGTCTGCTTAATACCTACAAGTGTGTAATGCAGGTGTAACTTTGAAATAATGTTAATCTTTTAAAATTTTCGCTTTTCAATAAATCTAGTAGGTAAGTCAGCAATCAGATAAGAAAAACGTTACGTTTGTACATTTACTTCTGCATTAATTTGTAGGAACAGAGCTCTCGACGTTACCAAAAGGTACCCGTCTTATTTTGGATACCAAAATGCGAAAATGTCGCAGTTTCGCAATCAGTCACAATATCACTTTGGTCGCGAATTTGACGTTGGAAAAAAAATGTGAAAATCTACGCAACACCCTTTCTTGGCTTTCTGTGGATGTATTCGTGAAGATATTGCTTGTAAATTACTACAGATGACTTATATTTCGAAAGTTATCTGCCGTTTTCATTATAAGATAGCTATGCACACATACATATTTAGCAAGGTTTTCTTAATCTGATTTTCTAGAAATTCCTGATGAAAGTGTAACTACTTTGAGTTATTTTTATTTTGACTTAATTTGAGCATAAACTAAGTCAAAAATAAAAAGAATATGAAAATAGACACAATTTTATTATCAGTATAATACAAATATATCTACGATTAATAAATAAATTATGAAGTCTAGACAGACAATATGACTGTCTTGTGATAAAACAGTAAAATTTATTAGTAATGATTTGTTTTAATTTCATTAGACATGATTATTCGTATTTCATTTATTTCATTGAATAAAGTTAAATAAAAATTCGTGTCGTAATTCACTAGTGTCAACCTAAAACACGGTATTACATATAACTTAAATTCAAAATTTAAAAACCCCCGACATATACAATATTTCTCAAAACCAAAAAATAAATAAGATTGGCCCTATAAGCAATAGGTAATATTTTGATCCAAGCATCGTCGCGTCGAGCATCGCCAAGTTGATAAATTAAATGTCTATTTGTCATCTATTAATAGAGATCATTTCAATGAGTCCAAACATAATACCTCTGCTGTTAATTGATGCGGGAGTTGAGTATCCTGAGGATGACATGTGATGCTGTAGGAGTTATTAATTAGTTACTATGTTCTAATGTCATTGAAGTAACAGATTTTCGAATCTCGACTCGATCAGACTTGTGGAAGATGCTGACATCCATTCATCAATTAGAAAAGGGCTGATAATCTTTAAACGAATAAAGAGGTTTTTTCAATTATAGCTAGGAACACTTTGGATCAAGTTAATTTTCAGAAAAAAAATACTAAATAGAAGACAGTTCAGCCGTTTGGAAGCTAATATAGCACTACACAGACACACAGATATATACATACAAAGATACACTCGTTAAACTTATAACACTCGTCTGTTTGCGACGGGTGTTAAAATTACTGAACATTACCAAGCATTACTAGTCTTTAACGCAGTGAACTAAAAAATAGGCAATTGACTAACTAGATTGTCAATTCAAATATCAATTAGTATCATTCATTATCTAAATTAAGTTAAATCACAGAAACATAATAATTCTTGTCTTAATTGTATTTTATTTAGTATCAGTACGTAGATAAATCACAGTATTTCATAAATCTTGTCTAGTACACAGTAACTGTGTTAATTGCTGGCATTATAGTGGATTGTATTTACCTTTTTTTTTTATTTTATCAAATACAACACAGTTATGAACTTGGCATCAAATAGAATAATGTTACACGAAATTTAGAAAGACACAACTTAAACGTAATGATTGTATTACCAATTCGCAATGAAATATTATTACAAATTTTCATTTTGTAACAATCAACCTTACTTTACTGAATTTTTTTGCGCCTCTTTTTGCGAAACGACGTTTTCATAGATACTATGTTCTTTGTTATGATGGCAGAAAAGATGTTTGTATCTTTTTTAATTCAGAAAATCGCTTATCTTTATTTCATATAATACTTGAAATATACTATAATATTTTGTGAATTTCTTTCTTTATAACTCTTTTAGATTTAGACATTTATTATATGCCCAAGCGCGGAAAAAGTAAAAAGAGTAATCACCATGCAGGAAACAAACTTCACGCGCCCCTTTTTAAATTCTTTCCACCATATATAAGATTGAATAAATTACGTGTATATTCCCACTAAATATGACACTAGCTTTTGGCCGCGGCTCCGCCTGCGTGTATATACAAAGCATTCTTTCTTTATGTCGATCTATAACGTTACTGAGCATGACCTCAGTCTCGATTCCATTCGATACTTCATACCAGAAGAATCTATACTCTTACCCCGCAAACGTGTATGATGCCGCTATTTTTTATTATGAAACGATCTCACTTACGCTCTTGAACCTAATCCCAGTCCTGTTCGCGATCCCGAATCGATATTGAACTTGGACCTATCTTGAGCATTGTTGTTACCAATAATCAATCGATCATACAAGCAAAGTCGTCAGAAAAAAGTCAGTATCTTCATAAATTGTAACATATATGTAATTTTAATGTAAAAACTATATAAATGTAAAATTTCAGCCGATTCGGGTTAGTTGCTAAAGCGTGATTGAGTAGCAAACATTAAAATATACAAACTTTCTTAGTAGGATTGCCTGCATATTGTAAAAATATGTTAAATTTTAATATTTTCAATGGAAGATAAAAACTACAAAAAGAAATACTTTACGCATTAGTCGTTGATTCTGTGTTGAAGTCCCTTTTTGTTTTTCAAATTGAAGAGCTCCACCCAAAATTCCTTACACTGAAGCAGCACTGCTCACAAGCTATTGACAGCCGGAAGACGGGGCGATGGCTTACCTTGCTCTTTGAGGTATACAGCAAATGTTTATAAGTTTAAAGGTAATCCATCAGCCGTAGATTCGAGCCAGAGACCTTTCAATGAAGGAATGAAGACAATTCTAAATACTCGACGCCCCGTGTCGACGCTCGCTTGTTTCTCAGAATAATCGCATTTTCGATAGCAGTCAGACTTGCCCAAATCTTTTTCGACTTCAGCTTTGTTTTCAACAGACTGAACACGGTCTCAACTGTCATAATAATTTATTTATTTCTTACGATTTAATTATTTGTACCTTCTTATTATACTTAAAAGGATAAAATAGCATGTGAGCCATTGCAGAGTAGGTCATGTCATGTCAATGACCGCCACACACTGACATTCGTAACCCCAAAGGAGTCGTTAGTGTGTTGCCGGACTTTTAGAAAGGTATAGGATATTTGATGAATGAGGAGGCATCTATTGGAACTCACACTCACTGAATCTAAAGTAATAGCGGAAGCTGCTATTTCATGTCTATATTTTGTGAGAGTGTGGTATTTGACCTGTAGAGTCGATCCTTCTTCGTGCTGCCACCAAGTTGGCCACAGCATGGTTCTACCAGTTTGTATTGCAACTTTGCAAATCGTGACCCATGAATGGAAATTGGAAAATTTTCCAGACTCAGACTACATTTTTTTATAATAAAAAATGATGAGCTTAAAGTCATCGACGTTGATATCGGGATTAGGACCATGCTGCTGCTGTAACGGTGAGAGATAATAGTTGGATTTGTTGAATCATGCGTTTTCTGTGTATGGTTTCCTACTTATCTAAAAAAAAGTAATAGAAAAATGTTTATTTGGAATTTTATAGGCGAACGCCAGTAAAGCGGATAGATACAAAATATCGTACCCTTCCAGGAAATATGTGAGGGCTTATAAGTAAACAAATCAGTAAGAAGAACGTCGCAGACGACGCCACACGTGACGCGCCGAGCAACTTGGATCACGATCACGATGGTTTCGCAGTTTGCAGTTCCTATATAAAGAAGAGGATAATTGGCCAATGGAGCATATCACGTTAGCAGCCGAAACATGAGAAGAACGAGTACTCTCCACTACATCTCCACACCAGCGGGAGATGTCTGAGAAGTAGTGTCCCAAAATAGAACGGCTGGTGAGAGCGATGGGTCGAGTGCTGCAGTTCATTGACCTGTATAGCTGGCGGGAGAGCGACTACGCAGCGAAACGTAAGCGAATCCGTAAGAGGGAAGACGATCCCGTCTGGAAGTCGAATAACATGGACAACGCTGGAGTGACGAAGACAGCTGATAGCGAAGAATATAAGAAGACTGCAATACGACCGCTTCCAACTGAGTATGACCTAGCCGCCGAATAGCTGCTGACGAAAGTTGCGCAGATGGACAGCTTTGAGGAAAACATCAGGAAGCTGATGAGAGGACATCCCGTGGAGAGAAATGGCAGGCTCCACAGCCTGAGCGTGAAGATGAAGCAGGGTATGGTGAAGTTGAACACTCGAATAAGCAGAACCGAAGGTGTCGAAGAAGAGACGAAGAGTCAAGCTGTTCTGGCAGGCGAACACCCATATACCCGGCTATACATCGCCTGGATGCAGGTGCAGATGCATCACGGAGGAGTCGAGATGGTAGTGAACGAGCTGCGTCAGCGTATCTAGGTGCTGCGACTTTGATCAAGTGTGCGGTCCGTCATACGCAGCTGTCTCCTATGCCGCATCAGAAGACCTACGGAACCCCTCACAGGCGGACATCCCAGTGCGCCCTTGGTGCACCACCAGAGGCCGTTCACATACACTAATTTGGACTTTGCGGCCCGTACCTGGACACCGTGGGCCGCCAACACAACAAACGATACGTCGCCCTTTTCACATGTTTGACCACGCGAGCCGTTCATCTCGAGCTCGCGGGGTCCCTCTCCGCGGATGCAGCCATACTCACTCTCAGGTGCTTAATGACATGTCGGGGGTGTCCGACGGAGATTTGGGAACGACAGGGGCACCAAGTTCATGGGTGCGAACAACGAGCTATGAAGAGAGGTACTACGAGCATTTTAAGAGGGAGCGTCCGAGCATCTGGTTAGCTGGCGACACATACCGCCAGGTGCACCGTTCATGGAGGGAGCCTGGGAGCTCATGGTTCAGTCAGTGAAGAGGGCTCTCACCACCGTTCTGCAGGAGCAGCATCCGAAAGAAGAAGTGTTGTCAACGTTGCTGGCCGAGGTGGAGTTCACAGTCAACAGCAGGCTGCTCACCCATGTATCCGTGTCAGCCGAGGATCCGGAGGCGCTCACCCCGAACCATTTTCTGATGGGCGGCGCGGCACGTGTACCTACACCGGGTGCGTTCGTCGAGGCCGACCTCAGTAGTCGACAGCAGTGGCGTTGCGCTTAGCGGTTGGCGGACTACTTCTGACAGCGGTGGCTCCGGGAGTACCTGCCACTGCTACAACGACGCCACGACGCCACGACCCACAGCAGAAGGGGACGCCGCCGAATGTCAACGAGGTGGTGCTGATCGTCGACGAAACCTACCGTGAAACAAATGGCCGAGAGGAAGAGTGGTGGAGCTCTATCCCGGGATGAATGGTGGAGTACGAGCGGTGGTGCTGCAGACGCTGCCGAGCGCCTGAAGAAGCCAGTGAAGAAGGTCGTCATCCTGTCGAAATGATATGCAAGGATTGCACAGCGGGAGAATGTTACGGACGACGATATTATAAATAGTGTAAATTTGTACAATTGTACAAGGTATTGCATCATCCTCGTGAGAGCGAGAAGGAAAATGGTAGATAGAGTGAGGATAGGCGGCGCGGACACCTAGAATTGAATTCGAAAGACAATAAACATTTGTCATTGTGATGCATTTTTATTATCCCTTATAGATGAAATGAACATATTCGGTTCATTATAGATCCTACAGGCTGTCAGTATTTCTTGTGATATACTGAACAGATATATCCATGCCGGTAGTAGCAGCCAAAATCGTATGGCTGTGTGACCCGAAATTAGGTAATTAGGCATTTAAGGCATACAGCCAACTTACTACCACACGAACGGATGGATAAGGGCAAAGGCTGAGAATAATAAGGAAGGACGGGATAAACAGAACACGGTGTCCGTCCGCTACACGTTTTTAGGCGCTCTATATATATTACAGACTTGGTCTAGGATTATAATGGTTTGTTTTATTGTTTTATTTATTGTATTGTTTCATGTCCATATTATAAATAATAATTGTAATATAATAAATGACCAGCTAAGTCCCTGCGGGGTGGAAACATTAAAGGAACGGGAGCGCCTGTCGGCCGCACGGTGGAGGGGGAAACACCCCCGCCTATATAAACCGGAATGCTTCCGGAAAAAGGTGCCCCCCCATTACGACCGTAAATGGTCATCCAACCGGTGCGCCTCCCGCGCTCCCGGCACCCTGCTAGGAGGTTAAGCCCGAGCTAAACCTCCACGTGATTTCCTATGCCGAGATGCCCACCTTGCGGCATCCATAGGGCAATCACGCGCCGACGGCATCCCATGCCGATCGGCCGCGACAGATGAAGTCCTCAAAGTTCCAATTTATTGGGACTACGGACAACGGCCAACCAACAGGTCGCTTCGGGGGTTTTTTGGTCCGTGAGAGTCGGACACTCCCCACGCACGCGGGTGCGTGGATAGTACATTAGTTTTTTTATCCCCCTTCCCCGCAAGGAGAAACATAAAAAAAAACGGAAAAAGGTGTCAGTTCGAGTGCAGCGGCCAACGGAGAAACCCGAAGAAGAGGGGAAGCAGCCCAACGCAGAGAGCGAAGCCTGTTTAGTGCAACGACGACGACGTTTCATTCAGAACCATTTCCTGTGGAAGAGTATCCGTCCTCCACAATTTAAGAGGCGATACATTCTTCGGTCTTTATAAAACTGTATCGTGCCGGTATTTGTGATGAGTTATTATGTAGGTGAAATATGCAGGTATTGCATTTGTTATTACTAAATATAACCTACTTTGTATATTTGTAATGAATATTCGCACAGTAGTACGAATCATAGATATATAGTATATGTCATTAGATGTTTATTCTAAGAAAAAAATGCATTTCAAAAATAAATATCAACATTTACCAGAGGGCAAATGCACAGACTATACAACGAAAAGGTTTTTGTTTTAGTTTGAAAATTGGAGGATTTAAAATTGGGGTCACATTGCCCACGTGGGTTCTGATATCGTACGGTCAAACTTATCATTGAATGTACTAAATAAAACATTTTTCAAATTATGTTCCGTCAATAATGCTCATTCTTACCACTATCTAAATTTGAAGCATCTGTCCATCCATTCAATTTTTTTCTGTGAAATTTTGTGAATAATATGTTTTATGACTTACTGACTCCAATTCCTTTATTTTTCTATTTGTATGTTCTTTCATACCTTAAGAACGGTTTGACCGGACCGGCAGATCGAGAACAGATGATTCGGTAAATGATAGGCTCCTGTGTGTCTGTTCAGTCAGTACGTTCTTTTAAGACTTAACAATAGTTTAAGCGATCTTAATGAAAATTTGTGTACAAATAAAACATGTTATTACGCAAATGATAAGATATTGTCTGTCTGTGTGTATATTCTTGTATAACTTACAAACTATTTGAACATTTTTGATGAACAATGATGTAAAGTCAAAAAATGTGTTTGCTCAAATTATAAGCTACTGGCTGTGTGTATGTATGTTCTTTTATCATTTAAGAATGGTTTGATCGGTCGTGATACAAATTAGTGTAAAGTTAAAATATGTGATTGCACAAATTTTCATACACCATATGTTAAAAACAAAAAATATATATCAATATCTTTGTATTTATTTAGTAGGCACATTCATATATTTTTATGTAGTTGAGTGTGTACGTGTGCGAGTGTATGGACGATAATTTTATTGTGGCTTTCTATGTTTAATAGGTTATTTAAGTCTGTAATTCGATTTATTGTCATTTGTTTCAAAACAAAATAATTATTTAATTTACATTGGCCTTGGCTACGTCAAAGAAGACAGCTAGGATTTTTTGTTTAGTTTTAAAGCACTCTGAAACATTCTACTAAGCGTAGGACTTGCTGTGGGCATGAATGGACGGGGCGAAAACCGAACTGTTCATCTTTGATAAGACCTTTCCCTAGGAGGTGATCGCTAAGGCGAGTTTTGAGAATTCTCTCGAAAAGTTTGCCCAGACCGCTCAGGAGGCTGATCGGTCTGTAACTGGCAGGGAGGTCGCGAAGTTTCCCTGGCTTGTGAATACCTATTACCTCCACCTCGTTCCAGGCGGGAGGAAATAGCAATTTTTTAGGCACACGTTAAAAATTGCGACCAGTAAGCTCAACAAAGGCAGAGAAAAGCGTTTAATAGATTTGTCACTAATACCATCGAGGCCCGGTGCCTTTCTGGTATTGAGAGATTTCACTAGCGCTTGGACTTCGCTGAGTGAGACGAGAGTCAGATCGTCTTTTGGTTCGAGGGAGATTTCATAAAGAACCTCTTCCTCGATGCAATTAATATGAGCGATGTCGTGCGGAGGGGAAGCGTGAGAGCATTGAGTCTCTGTAGATTCTGCAAGGCACTCCGCTATCTCCGCGTCGTCTAGAGCAACAAAATTATCAGTTCTTTTATATGGGGGTACAGGGATATACCCTTCTGTTTTAAGCGCTTTGGTGACTTTCCAAAACGCTTTGTGAGATGGTGTAATTTCCTCCATGAGGTCGCTCCAACTCTCATTTCGGAATTCCTGAACGCGAGCTTTCACGTCGCGTTGGAGAGCTCGCGCTCTGGATATATACTCTGGAATAGGATAAGCGCTCGTGCGGCGTTTTTTGATATTATCAATTCAAGAATATCGGGCGGGAATTTCCTTCGATCCGAAGACGTCGGAATCTGCCGCTCGCTCTTCTCAACCACTGTCCTAACGTGGTTGGTAAGAGCACCTATGGCAAAGTCAATCTCGTCTGTAGACACGATGTCATTGGGAATGCTCTTAAAGGTTGGAGTGTCGATTTCCTCAAGCGCGGTCTACACTCTTCTCCAATTAGTAATTTTGCGGGTAGGATTTGGCATCCCGCCGTCGGGAGGTCCCATTTTTAAAATGACCGGCCGGTGGTCAGACAAGAGACCATGTAATGTCTCAATACAATTAAAATTAGGCGCAACTCTTTAGTAAGTGCGATATCTATCGTGGAGGGTCTATGTGAAACGATGTTGGGAAAACACGTCAATGTAGAGGACGCGATAATTTCGAAATCAAGTCTGTCCTCGAGTTGGTTGAATTTGTTTCCGTTGTAATTATTAGATGGGCAACCCCATCTTGTACTTTTACAATTAAAATCGCTAAAGAGGATGATGGCATCCCCTAAGGTAAGTAGGGCTCTGAGGTCGCGCTAGAGCAACATTTTTGAAGACGGGAGATAAACCGAAACTATAACGAGTATACTGTGGCCCGTCGTAGTGAGTCTATAACCCGTGGCTTCCATATTTATGAGTGGTGGAATATTAATAGGGCCGCAATGTAACGAGCGCCTATTGTACAGAGCGGTACCCTCTTTCCTACCCTGCGTCCTGTCTGTTCGTAATTGGACATAGCCTGCGATGCTGCCGGCTTTAGGCCTATTTGGTTTTAGGTAAGTTTCCTGAATAAGTGTGATATCGATGCTGTGCTCCTACATACATTTTCCTCGAACGTTCTTAATTAGACCGCTACCATTAAAATACAATAAGCTAATATTATTAGGCTTTTGGCGTCCAACTGAGGGAGAAAAACTACTACACCCGGGTCTAGACATTTATATAGACTAATCTTACCATCAGGTGATGGTACCTAACGAGAATCGAGAGTTTCTTCTCAATGTTACGGAAATTAATACGATATGCAAGTATTGTCATTCATAGGTAAAACTGCTATTTTGTGCTGCTGCAATGGTAAAGTCAATTTATCAGCATTAGATGTACCACCACCACCATATATGAATAGAAAAACACTAGATTCTAATAATTTTCTACAAAATATACGTAGATACATTAATATGCCACGAAGGAAATTTCAGTTCTGTTTTCAAGGTTGAAGGCCAAATTTATCACCGAGTCGGCGCACTTCTGCCGATATCCAATGAAACTCCGAATTTTCTTGAAGTTTACTTCATTGGTAACGAAGAACTTGAAACAGATCAACGTTGCTCTTACATTTAGGGGCTACTACGAGATATTATTCGTAAAATTACAGCGTCTGCTTCATGATCATAATCAACTAATCAATGTGTTTAAGATTTCTCTAGACCAATTAGTTGCAGATAATTATAAAATCGCCCTTCGAGCAGATAAAAGACCAGTCGGTCAACACGCACGAAGGTTGAATGCGCCTCAAACGAACGAAGTTGCCGTAGTAATTGTTGATAACGAACGTCGTCGTCGTGATATTATTCAATGCCCAAGTGATAAATTGCAACGTATTTCTGAAACACATCGCAGTTATGATGCACTACAATATCCGCAAATTTTTTGGCAAGATGAAGAAAGTTATCACTTCAATATTTAACAAATCGATCCAGCTACAGGTGTCGAAACTAATAAAAAAGTATCAGCTATACAATGTTATGTTTATCGAATTATGACTAGAAATGGTGGATATAACCATATTTTAAATTGTGGCTGTTATTTCAGCAGTTTATTGTAGATATGTATGCTAAAATTGAAACGGAAAGATCAGAATTTATTCATCAACAAAATTTGCGTTCGGATGAATACATCTTTATAAGAGATGCTATGATAAATGATGGAAACGTTGATAACATGGGAAAATTGGTCATCTTGCCATCTACGTTTACTGGAAGTCCACGTCACATGCATGAATATAGTCAAGATGCGATCACTTATGTCAGAAAACACGGCTGACCAGGTTTATTTATAATATTTACATGTAATTCGTCATGGGTGGAAATCAAAGAAGAAAGAAAAAAAGTGGAAATCAAAGAAGAAGAACATTATGGACCGACAGCCAACGATCAACATGATATTGTTGCCCGAATTTTTCGTCAAAAACAAATTAAATTTATTGACGCCATCGTGAAAAATAAAATATTTGGTACTGTTATTTGCTGGATGTTTTCATTTGAATGGTAGAAACGAGGACTGCCACATTCTCACAACTTAATTTAGTTTCAAAATAAAATTCAACCCAATCAAATAGATTATAGTAGTCAAATAGTTTTCATATCCTGAAGAAGATCCTGATTTTTATAGTATAATCGTAAAAAACATGGTTCATGGCCCGTGTGGTGAATTAAATAGAAGTTCTCCGAGCACGAAAGACGATGTGCATGAAAAATGTACGAAACGTTATTCGAAGCCATTTTTGAACAAAACAGTCACAGGCGAAGACCGATATCCAAAATACAGACGTCGATCACCAGAACAAAGCGGATTTGCGGCTAAAATGAAAATACGAGGCAACGAAGAAATTCAGGTTAACAATCATGGGTGGTTCCATATAATCAACTTTTATCTAAAATGTTCAATGCCCATTTCAATGTTAAATATTGCAGTTTTGTAAAATCAATGAAGTATATATGCAAATACATACAAATAAAGACAGTGATATGGCTATTTTTACAGTAACCAAAAAAAAACCAGCATGATGAGATAGTACAGTATCAAATGAGTCGTTACATTAATACAACCGAAGGGATTTGGAAAATTTTAAGTTTTCCAATACACGATCGAGATTTGCCGGTTCTCCATTTATCCGTCCGCTTAGAAAATGAATAATGTGTATTTTTCACTACAGAAATGGCACAAAAAGTTGCGACGGAACCACCAACACGAACAACTTTAGCAGCCTTTTTTGAAATATGCCAGAAAGATCCATTTGCTAAGACTTTACTTTACTCAAAAGTACCAAGCCATTATATATGGGATACTATAAGTAAACAATTTAATCTTCGAAAACGTGGAATGCCAGTAGAAGGACATGATAGAGTGTTCAAGAGTAACACAATAGGACGAGTCTACACAGTACATTCATAAAACGCTGAACGTTTCTATCTATGTTTATTACTTCACACTATTCGTGGCTCAACGTGTTTTCAAATCTAAAAACCGTCAATGGTTATATTTGTGATACATATCAAAAGCATGTCAAAAATTGGTTCTACTAGAAAACGATAATCATTGGGAGTTAATTCCCGCTAAAGTTGGCTTACAGTATGGCTATCAACAAAGCACAGGGCCAAACATTCCAATACTGCAGCGTTGACTAAAAGGAACTATGCTTTGCACACAGCCAATTATACGTCTTATGCTCACGAGTAGGATCACCTCGAAATTTGTTCGTTTACAGTCCAGACTGTATGTCGGACAAATGTAGTCTTTAAGCAAGTATTGCAAAAAGAATTAAAAAAAAATGTAACTAAAATAAAAAGTGTAAATGTGTAATATAATATGTAATATGTACAATACAATAAGTATTTTCCATTTACTAAGGTGTTTCTTATTTTAACTTTTAATTATTTCAATTCGTTAATGAGTTAGTTAATTTGATATACTCTATATACACCGTATATTTAATGGTCAAATAAGTCTCTCAATATCTAAGATAGAAATCTGTAATATCTACGTTAAAAAATGGATCTATAAATATTTTTATACCATTAAACATGTGATGTATTTTAACCCGAGCAACGCCGGGTTTTGCTACTAGTTATTTTATATAATAAAATTTTAACTCCCAGAACTACACATATATCGATTTGTAATAATAGCAAAATAACATTTAATGCAATAAACATACATACAAAGTTTAACTGTTTTAAAAATAAAACATCTACAAATCAGTAGTGGATGAAAAATACATGCGTTTAAAATAAAATGTGCGAATATGTAACGCGGAGGGCAAATACAACAAAGGATTTCATTCTTTGTTAATACTCGATTTCGCAACCCATATGATTTGCATACCGTGGGATAGACCACGTTATTTATAAATATGAAAATTGATTTTTAAGGAGCAAAGTCTAAACATAAGACACACTCTAAGAGTAGGCATGACTAATACCAAAATACTGAACATTTGGAATAACAAGAAGAAAATTGCAGACACTGGAAATGTTCAAAAAGCAACAGAGAAGCTTTCAGGCGATTAAAAAGATAAATAAGTGTTGTAATAGAGGACATGTTTTAAAACTTGTCTGCACTTAGTAATTTTTTTATAAAATTGGGGAAGAATTTGAAGGATAACAGAAAAACATTAAAAACCAAGTTTATCTAGTATTTCTTCTTTTTTGTGGACGGATAATACGAAGTTGTTTCGAAATCAAGTAGTATTCATATATTTTGCCGATACAAAATATATGAATTTCATTTTAATATGTTTTATCTCAACAATATATATGAATAAAGAAAATAATTATGATCAAAAGATGATGACGAACGGAAAAGATTAAATGGTAACATATCATTGACGCAGTTGGTATTTTATTACTTACAAAGAAAAGTGAGTTAAAATATGCTAAAATGATGACAAAAACGTTTTATTTTACAAATGAAGTTTTTAATTTAAAAGTGTTCAAGGTGCAGGCCGGGATTCCAAACAATCATGAAACATCTCCTTTCACATTGTTATAATCTAAGTTTTTAATGAATTTAATGCTAAATTACCACCTCAGTAGAAGATAAATTTCCACAAATAAAAGCTTGTTAAGTAAATAAGTATATGCATATTATTCTATGTAATTTTAAATGTTCAGTTGCAGTTTTGTAGTTCCGTTGCCACGAACTACAAATACTTAAGAGTCACACTCGATAAAAATCTACACTTCCGAGATCATATCGAGCGTGTTAGAAATACTGCACTTTTCTATAAAGCAAGGCTCGAGGCCATGCTCGGTAGAAAAAGTAAACTATCTAGACGTAATAAACGTACCATATACAAAATGTGCATTAGGACGGTGATGACATACGTCTCCCGTCTTCGCTCACGCCGCTCCAAAGCACTACATAGACTACAGGTTATACACAATAAATTCTGTAGAGCTGCAACGGATACACATTGGTGTGTTCGTAATTCAATTCTCCATAGGGACTTAGAACTCCCACTATTTCCAAATATGAAGGACGCATCGAAGCGATTCTTCGACATCGCGGGATCACATCCCAATGCGCTCCTTCGCGCGGCGGTTGGCTATCAACCGCCGCCTCCCATCCACCTCATCCGTAGGCCACGGAACGTACTTACCGATCCACCTGACGCTCTTACAGAGGCAGTTGAAAGCCTTAATGACGTCAAAGACACGCATGAATGACTTAGAGTAGGTATATCTGTTAGTCAGGTCATCGACCTAAGCTTACTTACTCCACCCAGCCGCAGCTAACCGCCTCCGGCCGGGCAGGAGGGAAGGGAACCGACCCGTGACGGTTTCCTGCGACATCCTATGCCGAGACGACTCCTCCAGGCGTCGTCTATAGCGTGTCACGCGCCGTCGGCACTCGCATGTGCCGTCCGGCCGCACTCGGTGAAGCTATCAAAGTCGTCTGACTTGTCATCCGACTCGTCTCGACCGACTAAATAGCATAGCCGACCCAATTACTTAACTTTCAGGAGGAATTTTTAGTGGGTTTCAGTCCCACACTACCCACGCGTACGGGCGCGAGGATTTGCAGGATAGACATTTTTTACCTCCTCCTCG
Organism: Eumeta japonica; assembly: GCA_005406025.1. NCBI lineage: Eukaryota > Metazoa > Arthropoda > Insecta > Lepidoptera > Psychidae > Eumeta > Eumeta japonica. Next base: position 165,595 of record BGZK01000779.1, read on the forward strand.
TCGCAAGAGGGAAACAAAAAAAAAAGAAAGTTCAGTTGTTTGATAAAAGTTGATCTGTTATTTTGTTAACTGCAAGCATTTTTTATCTTAATAGCCTTAAGAATGATAAAAAAGGCATTTTCTCTAGTCTAATATTGAACTTAAAAAATTTTCAGATCAGTGCATTTGAAGGTTGAGTTTTGGGAATTGTATCCTATTATATACTACTATTTGTTTTACCTTGAAAATCTAAAATCACACGCAGTTTCCGAAAACCTATGGGAACATTTTTTTAAAATTTTAATTCGAAATTGAAAATTCTAGTCTGATTTGCAGTAAAGATTTCTTTAGATTTGTTACTTGAATTGATGTTAGGTAGCTGATTATTTTATGCTTCCAATACAATTCATAAGGACTTAAAAATAATAACTCGCAAACAAAAATTAGAATAAATTTAAGCAAATTGGATAGAGTTTAAAAAACAAAGAAATTCATAACTCACAAAATATAAAAAATCAGGCAACGTACATGGGGTATATTTAGATATCCCTGGACGCAAGAATCCTATTTTTTTAACGTTTATTTCTTAACCATTTTGTGTATGTAGCAGACAAGAATGGATAGTAAAATAAATTTCAATTCTAAGAGGAATAACTCCTAATTGCCACTGAAAATATTCTCTATTTTTAGTTAAATAATTCCATAATTCTTTAGTATAAAATCGAAAAGTATCACTTAGGAGTTAGAAGTAGGTTTACCTAATGTAACTATACAATACATATTCAATTTTCGTCCATAAACAATGTTGTAAAACGTCTGTACTGTGTATGTTTTATGAATTCGGCATTTTAATACCACAATTAAAACAAATCTTGAGACATGAGATCGGATCTAACAAATAATCTACCTCAGCGATACTTTCTAGAGTTAATATCGATTTTTTCAGTTCATCGATGTATCGATATTGTGCTCGTTGAACGGACATTTAAAATGACAAGAAACGTCATTCCTTAATTTCCATATTAGTCATCTTTTGCATTTGAACAAGGAAGTTGTTAGTTGTATCGGATAAAAACCGTTCTTTCATTTAATTCTTACGATATATTCATCTTGTCAGGTATGACTATGTAAACCAACGTTAAAAACGTTTCTTATTCCTCCAGGTGTCTGCGTTTAGTCATTTATATGTCCATATATGGAAAGATATTTTGCCTGCGTGCGTGCCCCAAATAGCGTTTTGTGAGAAAGCAAACTTGTCTCAATGACTCACATTACACAATATAGCAGGGGCCGGTTGACGTCGTTATATTCTTAATAATTTTCCTCAAGTTGATATTTTTGAAATTACTAAGAGGCGTGCCGTGTAGTGTCAGTAGACTACACGATTTTCTTTGTCACCCTTTTGGAATCCATAGTGTCTGTGAGTTATCAGTCAAGAAGCTTTGATTTACTTTTGTTTTTAAGGATTTTACATGTTTCATTGAGTTTTTTACTGGGTTGCATATAAAGTTTATGATAATGTTTTATTTATGACTGACGAATTGGTTGTCTTCTGTCAATATAACTGCTTAATAGACCTTTGTAAAGATTTCTGCTAGGGGCATACCATAGAACATATGTGATATGAATATGCTACATCTTGTTTTTAAATTGGTTTTTCTGATAGTTTTTTTTACTGTTACTTGCATTTTGAAATCCTAGCTTATATTGTAATTTAATATGCAGTGGTTAAAAATTTGGTAAAATTTTCAGAACAAAAATGTCTTCTCGCAAAACTGCTGGTCGTCGCGGCACCACAAAGAAACGTGCCCAACGTGCTACTTCTAATGTGTTTGCTATGTTTGATCAGGCACAGATAGCTGAATTCAAGGAAGCATTTAATATGATTGACCAGAACCGTGATGGATTTGTAGACAAGGATGATCTTCATGACATGTTGGCTTCGTTGGGTGAGCATTCTATTGATTTAGAAATTATTATATACTTTTAATTAGTGTACGATTTCTGTATTAACCTCTATCATAAATGTCTCCATTATCACAAAATAGCTCAAAGAGAGAACATTAAAGTATTGTCCCCATGGTACTTCAAACTTTTTTGGTAACTTTGTCGGATTATAATTGGCTTAGTGGATATATAATTTGACAAAAATATCTATATCAAATTTTGATATCATTGTTGAAAATGGAAGAATCATTTTATTTCAATGTTTATTCTACATTCAAGTAATCATTTATAAATTTACTGAAAGCGTATCATGCACCACTTTAAATGAAAATGGTTTCATATTAATAGTTTGTGCTATGTATGGTCTATTCTAGGGTAGGTTGTTTTAATTTTTATAATATTCAATAACTTCTAACTTACATTGTGAAATGAATGGAGGCATTAGATGATCTCTTTGTAATATAATTGTAATTTTTTATTGTCTGCAGGTAAAAATCCAACAGAAGATTATTTGGAAGGAATGATGAATGAGGCACCAGGGCCAATTAATTTTACAATGTTCTTAACATTATTTGGGGAACGCCTCCAAGGCACAGATCCTGAAGATGTTATCAAAAATGCTTTTGGGTAACCAATCTCTGCATTATTTACTTGCACAAATTATATATTAAGTCTAATTAAAATGATGCAGAAATAAATTATAAGTTGGTGCTTCTGTGGTCACTTTAATTATTAATTTTATAATTTTTTTTAAATATGTTAAATGGATGTCATGGATTGCTATTTTTTTAATGCTTAGAAATGAATTTGATATTGAATAAAGTAAATGACAATGTGTTCAGTATTAAACTCATCATCATACATAAATTATTATGTTGTTGATATGTATTTTCCCTTATTAATCTACACCTGAAACAATTAGCAATAAAAATATTATTATAGTGACTACATTAATAAATTATTCAGTAAATTCAATAAATTATTCTTCACTCTATAATGAAAAAAACATTTTGGCACTTAAATAGTTCTTAATAATTGTACTCAATAATTGCTAAGTATACCATATGGGAGTGTTCATTGATATATTGTGCTGTTTCTCTTGATAATTATAACCTTTATGTATTAGTAAAAATAAGGTGAACATAATTTGTATAAAAAATTATTGTATGTCTTTGTTAACTATGCCCCAAGTAATTGTGGCTGTACCCTGCTTGTAAGAAAAAATCTGTAATCATGAGCATTTCAAAACAGATGTTTTGATGAAGAAAACACTGGTGTGATAGGAGAAGAACGCCTCCGAGAATTGTTGACCACAATGGGAGACCGCTTCACCGATGACGATGTGGATGAGATGCTTCGAGAGGCGCCAATCAGAGATGGGCTGTTTGACTATGTTGAGTTCACACGCATCCTTAAACATGGGGCTAAGGATAAGGATGAACAGTAGAGAGTAAGTTGATTTAGAATAACATACAATATCTGTGTAATTTAAGAGAATTAATTTTAAAATGATGTTATGTAAATGAGTCTATAGATCTTTGAAAAATAGTTAGGTTGATGTAATGGTAAGCATTTTGGTAACTCCTGTATAACTTTTCTCATTCTTAAAATTTAAAATCCACAGATTTTAAAACAATGGACATTTGTTGGCTCGTTTTGGATTTCAGTTACATTGTTTTCTATGGACTGCATACATCTTAGATTTTAATAATTGAGAATGGTTATAATAACCTTGAATATTCCAAAAAACAGACTTAAGATGTAATTTAATATCTATTTAGAAACCAATAAAAAATTTTCTTTAATGGGAATGCCAATTACAAGAGAAAGTAATAACATATGTAAATATATACATGGTATTAAGAATCATGGAAATATCCAAGAATATAATTAAAGAATTTCAAAATTACTAATTATTTTATTGGGATTAAAAAATCCTACAAATATTAAATAAACCTCCTATAGATGTTCCAACATTTTTCAAGATTGATATTAGAGAAACTTGTTAGTTTCAAACATATATTCTAGCAAACAATAAAATGCATTATTTGTGCACATAAAATTTAAAACCCTAATTGGTATGGATTATTACTATTATTAATATTATATATTGTTATTTTGCTTTCAAAGTAAGTTATAATTATTTTATTTTTATTATTATGTTTTTGGTTTCATGTTTGAAAAGTCATTTTCCACAGATAATGTGATTGCTGTGGATTAAAACTAATGTTGATTAAATCTCATTTATTAGGTTTTCATCACACCATTGCTGAGGTATATCCTCCTACAATCTTTATATTTCAGATCGAGGGTCTACGCCCCTTGTTCCTTCACTCTGGTGTTGTACAGGTTAAAGGCTGCAGATGACCATTGTCACCAATCTGTTGACAATATTCGGGAAGTAGGTCTAATATGTTTTCTGAGACATTGAGGTTATAATTTATCTGAGTTAAACACTCATTGGTTTTGACATGGTACTTTCCAGTTTAAAGGCAACGAGTGGTCCAAGATTTTTCATTACATGTCATCAATTTAGCTACTTTTATCTATTTCTAATGCTTCATTTTTTTTTTTCAGATTCATGTGACTAGATATTTGAAATACAGAATCTTCAGAAAAAGGAATGAATTCCAATATTTGTTTAAAGTTTTCAAATGACGTTAATGTATTAAAATATTTAGAATTATGGTATAATTTATCTAACCATTTGTGAAAAAGTTAGAAATTATTGAGGTGCTAACAAGCATGTCTTATGCATTATTTCCAAATCTATTTTGGCAGAAACCAAGAGTATTATAGCATTCCTAGATTAAGGTTGTATCGAAGTTAATGAAGTATGTATCATTAAAATATGTGGATGATTTTGATAGTGATTCATTTTGAAGTGGAAAAAATATGCATCCTGACTAATTACTTAACCATGTGTTTATTAATCTTAATAAATTTTTATATCTTGTCAAGTTTTTTAATTGTGCTCCTGTTATTGATTTTGGCACTCTGGATGTAATCTTTAAACTACTCAACACAATATTTGGGCTGTTAAAGATCTCATATATCTTATGTTTGATCTTGAATTTAGCTTGTCTCCATTAGTAGTTTAGTGGCACTCTTTCGAAACTGGTACAAAAATGTGAATTCTGTCAGCATGGAACCAGATTAAGTTCTATATGTGCATGTTGGTATAATGTAAAAAAATTTAGAAATCATGTGGCTACTAAGTCTTTAACAATTTTAAATAAGATCTTATGTTCTAAGAATTAGATTTTGAAATGTAAAGTGCATTTTTGATACTGATGTATGCTCAGTCTGCCATCATATATATATAATAGATGATTATTTGGGTCTCAATATAATGAAAACAGGAATCTTTTCGTGTATGGTAAGTAAAAACGCGCTGTTAAAGACTACCATATTACTCATTGATGTTGTATATGAAAGTATAACATTTGTCTATCTTTGTTAGGATTTTTTGAAATCACTCAAGTTGAAACTTCAGGAATTTAAAACTCATTAGGGATATTTTTAACTCTAGAAAACAATTCCTATCTGTAATACACAATGACTCGAGCTTCTGTTTTGTTATGAGGTGTCATGTTTATTGTTTCAAGGTTGCTTATGGTATCAAGTTATTGCCTCAATAATCTGGTCATTAGGGTAGACTGGGTATGGTTGAAACAAAATAAATATCTTGCGAATTGAATTACGAGGCGAGTGAAGGGTGCAAGGGGAGAACGAATCGGACGACAGGTCCGACACGGGGTGACAGGCCCTGTCACCCCGTTTCGGCTTAACTTTGAGTTCTGGGACACCCTGTATTTCCCAAAAACAAGTTTTACAAAAAGAAACGAGCAAAGCTCGATCATCCAGGTAATAGCAAATAAAACATGTTAAAATGTTATATTTTGTATTATTTGCATGAGTCTCAACTGATTCCAATCGCTGTTTCAACCGTGCCTGGCATGGGGATGATTGAAATAAATTTGATTTTTTTTAACTCGGTATACATTTAAAAATAGCACCCCAAGAACTAAAATAGTATGGCCCTTTCGCAGTTAAAACGCGCTCTTAAATTTGACATATCATAATTATTGCTAGGTTTATAAACAACTATGAACGATAAAAGCCAAATCTTTTCAACCATACCCAGTCTACCCTGTGTAGTTGAAGATGTTTGTAGATGTGGAGGTAATATACACAATCCATCTCAAAAACTCAATGGACGAAAAATTTAGATTTTAACACTTTATTTTAATCGAAATCAACTTGAACCATACACTTAAATATGCAGATAATGCGAATTGTTAATAATCTATTTTACTCACGGAGCTTCTGATTTAGGAAGAAATAGTACTAATACGCAGACGAAATCGGGGACAGTGTCTAGCTTTTTTTTAAACTTTTCTGTTCTCGAGCATAATATATCGCCATTCTTATAGTAAATTGATAAATTGAATGCACACCTATTTTTGTATATTATTCAACTCTGCTCCTCCCTCTACTTAACTGTGAAAGATGCGTCTCACGGTTTTTAATAAGCAAAATTTATACTCAATATTAGATTTTGCTCGCATTGATATCGAACGAATTCTTGCATCTTCTATATCGACCGATCGCGTTGTTGGTCATGATCCCGATGTCGTTCCCTCTTTCGGTTTCAGTCCTGGCTCCGCTTTTGGGTCCGATTCTAGTCTTGGTCTATTTTTCGGTTCTGTTCAAAATATAAACGATCCAACCGCGTAGACATAACGAATTCTCTCATCTTTTTATGTCGATCGATAACGTTATCGACCACGATCCCGACCTCGCTCTCGTTCTCGGTTCCACACCGGAAGAACCCATACCCTTACACAGACACACGCACGTAATGCCGCCATTCTTTTTATTACGAAACGACCTCGCATACGCTTTTGTTCCTGATCCCGGTTCTGCTTGCACTTTTCATCCCGAACCGATATTGAAATTGAATCTCTGTTGAACATTGTTGTCACTAATAACCAATCGGCATAAGTAAAGAATTCGTTATACGAGCGTACAAGCAAAATCGCGAGCAAAAAGTTGGTATTCATATAAATTATAGTTTATGTTATTCTGACGTATAAACTATATTACTGCACGGTATCAGATAATTCTCTTCAGCCGCCAAAGCGTGATTGAGTAACAAACTTCCAAATATACGAATTTTCACATTTATAATGTTAATAAGATAACCGTACCTCGCACCATAAAAAGTGTCATACAAAAGTCAATCCCATTTACTTCGACATAAAGTGAATTCTATAATTTCTTTCTTATTGGATCGATCCTTCATTAGACAAACTATTGTCTAATCCAATTTATTGTCAATCGGGCTTATAATTCCGGGAATCTCATGGTGCATGACTCGGTTTAATTATAAACTTATCGTGTCTAGTTTAATTATAACTAAAATTATAAACTTATTGTTTTCATTTTACATAATTTAATAAACAACTCTATCAATTGATACAGTATAAAAAGCAAACTCCTTTTTCTAAAATTTTCATACCATTGTTGTCAGTCTTTATTTACCCCACTGCCAAGCCATATCCGCCCACAACCTTTTATTTCAACATTGAGGGGCTGTTTGCACCTTAACCCTTCCACGCTGGCTCAACTCGATCGAGGGCGATGTTAACGTCCTAACCGGGAGCTCAACGTGCTCTCGGAGGCACGTGTGGTTTACGTCGATTTAAATTAAAAACTCGGGTCGATTCGGCCGTGGTCAGAATGGAACCTGATACCTTCCGAAGCCGGGTTTAAGCCGCCGAGCCGCCACTGCTCCATACTGATTAGGCTCTTTATTTTCATAAGAATTTATGTAGTGTACTTGACAATCATATCCAAACTTAATTTGGAAAATATCTTTCACTTTTGAACTAAAAACCGTCTCTGTGACTGAAATATTAAACAATAGAAATATGGTCTCGTTAGTTTATTTGTAAAAGTATTAAAGGTTAATATTTTTGATACGCATATTGTTTCTTTTTTTGTACATGTCTTTACTTGATTTTATTTCTTTTTATTTATTTCAAACCGTTTAAGTAACACGAGCCGAGAAATTAACAAGACGTATAATTCTATCTGACTTTAATTACTGTTATTGTGAATTTTAGTGAAAACACATCTTTATCAGATTAAAAATAGCTCATAGCACTCGGGAATCAGAATATGTAGTAGCTTTCTATTGTTGACAGAACTTTCGGAATCGGATTAGTAGTCCCAGAGATTACCCCCTACATTACAAACTATACAGTATTAGTATAAACAAATAAAAACTTTATTGTTTTAAAATAACAAATCTTTGTTGTAAAATAAATGACATCACATTAAAGGATAGAGTTAAATAACCTATTAATCACGGAAAAAAACAAAAACAACTTTAATTTACCCAATCACATGTTCCCACTGTATAGCAATTTAGTTCAAGATTGGTTAAATCTTTTTTAACATATAAAAAGACAAACAAACAGACAAAGAGATAGTAGCCTATCATTTGTGGAATTACATATACTTACACCAATTTTTTATTAAGATCGGTGAAACCTTTCTCGAGTTACAAAAGGACATACAGACAGACAAATAAACCGATGGTGACCTATCATTTGTGCAATCACATGTCTTTAGCGTATACATATCTATTTTCATCACGCTCGATCAAACCTTCCTTTAGTTATAAAAAACACATAGACAGACATACATACTATCGTTTTTGCAATTACATATGTTCTTAGTGTATCATATATGGGCAACCACCGGTCCGCGGGCCGCATCCGGCTCGCTGTAAGATTTGATCCGGCCCGCGAGACATTTTAAAAAAATTCGTGTCTGATATCTATCACTTGAAATTATGAACACTAGTTTAAAATGCACTACTTTTTGAACGCGGCCCGCGTATGTATTTGCATATTAAAGTTTGGCCCACAACATGTCAAAGGTTGTCCATACCTGCTTTATACCAATATTCATCACTATTGATCAAACCGTTTCTGAGTTAAAAAAGGACATTCAGACAGACATAAATTTTAAATAGGTAGAATTGGGGTTAGTTAGTCTAAAAACGAATATCTATCACAAAAGTTTACGAAAAAATTGAATGAACAGACAGACGTTACAGTTTATAGTAGTATCGATTTGTTCAAAACTTTCGATTTTTTTAATGCGACATTTAATTTTTTTTGATATCACTGAAAATCTACTTGCTCGATCCAATTTTCAAAAAAAATAATGCATTCTTCAAATGTCGCAGGAGCAATTTCGATCGGTCCATTCTTTTAAAAGATATTCGGGGTTTACATACAAACGTACAGACCTCCCTCTGGAAATCCTCAGGAAAGCTTTCCTGTAGTAAGGAATAATAATTGTAACAATTAATAAAATAAAAAGGAATAATTTGAGGAAGCTTCCTACACTTCCTAGGATCTTAAAACGTTGATATCTGGTGAAATCCCCATTGACGAAAATCGAGACGAACTTTTATAATTTTAAATTGTCAATTTTCTTCGGGAGAAGTTAAAATCAATTGCCTATCGTTGGGCGCCTTGATAAAGCGTTTACGAAGGCGTATACGAACGTGCCGACTCGGCGACCTCGAAGCTTCAGTTGGAAGAAATGAATAGGAGATCGTAGGTTTTGCATCGACTGCGGTCGTTTATATATTCTCTGGTAGAAATATTTCTACATAAAGAAATATCGGAAATCTCAGAGAATATTCAATTTTACTTATTTGTATATAAATGACTTGTAGAAAGCGTTTTGAAAACTTTGAAAAGTCAAATATTCTCTCAGATTTCGGACTGGCAATATTTCCACCGGACTTGTATTCGTCAGTGATTGATTAGTGGGGTCGGTGGGTCGATGGCAATGGGAGAGTCGGGGGGTCATCGGGGTCGTGGTCCCCCCGGACTGGGTTTAGGTCGAGCGCTGATAATAATTTTTGTAATCCATTTAGAGGTTGTCGTGCCTGCACCGCAACTACGTAATCCCTCTCACCTCGAAGGTTGGATCCGCCCTAGGTAGTACTAAAAGACTGCCGGCGGTTGTCTGGCCGACAGTTGTGATGTTCTTTTACGCTCGCCGTAGTAGTAGATATAGATTGTGTACGGACGCAGCCCAATGTGTCATATGATGATGAAAAGAGTTTAGTTTTTTCTTAGTTGTCATTTAAATTGGTTTTTTGTTGCGTCTAGAGTGATAAGAAATTACTAAGTTTGATTTTTTTGTATTATTTAAATTAGCGTACACACGTAACAGGAATACATGATTGGATACAATAATTTTTCTATAGAATTAAATTTCAAAACGGACCCTGATACTTTAGTTATTCAGAATCGGTAATCAATTTTTCTATTTCATGATAATGGTATGGTATTAAGAGTTTTCGAGAAATTGATAAAAATGTTTTTTTTATTTAGTAGCATTATTTTATTTTAAATAAATTTAATTTGATTTAGAATTTACGTCTTTACTTTGAGTCCACGTGCACTACAGCTAGTTCGTATTTTGTACGCGTTAATATTGTTACGACATGCCTGTATCGGGGTTTCGAAGATTGAGATCAGACGAAAGGAAGCATGTAGAACAACAGAAAGTGTATATTCAGAAATACAGTGACAATAAATCGCCACGGAATCAGTTGCACGCTTGATTAAATTATTAGAAAAAAATAAAAGTTAATGGCAGTGATGTATCAATAACCAACAAATGTAAAATTTGTTTTCGAATAATGTGCGCTGAGGATGTCCATCAAAACCTAATAAAGCCCATCAAATGTTTGGTTTATATACACTCAAAAATAAACGTATGCACGCATCTAATTCATTTTACACAGAAAAAAAAACGTTATGGAACTAAAGAAGAAAAACAAAACAGTGTCATTGGCGTGTTTGGTTTGGAACAGGGGTAGAGATCGAGGATGGAATAAGTTCGGAAGATTTTTACTGAAGTCGCGACGATGACTGACTTGTAAAATATTATGGTTTGCAAACTATACTGTGACTTGCAAATTATATTGTGTTGCGAATTATGGGATGGCTGGCATATTTATTATGTATCGTATTACATTAATTATGACTATTAAATCGTATTGCGAGTCTGACCGGCACATTATAACAAGACCGGCATATAATATTAATAATGATTGGCAAATTATATTACGACCGGCAATAATAGCGGCAGTGGGAGTCAAATCGAACATGAAAATAATAGTTTATTTTATGATAAAATAGATCGAGTTGCAGACTTTTATATTTGAGATCGTGAGTCAAATAAATTCAAATTTAAATAAAAAATAATCTCTTTTTCATAGGTTACAAAATAACATTTGAAATTTTAAGCGAATTCACACTTTACCGTTCGTTTGGAAGGCAGTTTTCCCTCAAGAAGAACGAACAAGAAACTTAAGGGTAGCTCTTTTCTAATTTCATCACGCACAGCCAAAACAAATACAAGTTGATAAAAATGTTTATTATTTGATGGACTAAACAGCCCGGTAAGAAGTCAAGCCGCTTGTGCTTTTATGGATATTTGTCTTCTAAATATTCAGAAATTGTGTAATACCCTTTTTTACTGAGCGATTGTTTAATAACACTCTTAAATTTAAATAGGGGTAAATTTTGAATATCCACAGGGACCTTATTGAACATGCGCACACAGAGCCCTCTAAATTACAAATAAGTATTGCGATCGTAACTGGGCTTAAGACTGAGATAGCAAGCAAATTGACATTAGTGTTTACATGAGGGCGGTCGTTTGCTCGATCTAGAATTTGAAGCTACATTAATGCAAATGTAACATATTTTTATTGATGTCGGTAGTGTACTGCAATGATCATCTCGTGTCGGCGGGGGCGCTGTCTCATCTCAATTTTATCCTTCAAATACCTAGATTATTTTTTTTATTTTCCCGGGCTTATCGTGGCCAGCATCGGCTCACAATTCATAATCACTTCCACATGTAGTTACGTCAGTGGGTCATTATCCTCGATTGTAATGTAATCGGCGGTAATCAATCACGAGGTCTGATTACCGTGACAAGTCATCGGACTCCCTTAGTGACTTTTAAGAGGTTATTAATTCTGAAATCTGTGTCGTTAGGCTCATATCTTAATCTCCTACAGTTGGGAAATTGGCTTTATTTGGTATTTGTTGCATTATTTGACAATCTACAATACAAGTAATACACTGTATTACTATCGTTCGCATAGGAGTTCAGTAAGGACCATTACGGTTCAGTGTAAAAAATACATTATCTATGCTACTAGATAAAGCTGTAGCATCTGTCTGTATATTCAATTTATTATCTGAAATTTTGTGATTAATGTGTTCTATGACTTACTAAGTCATAAAACGTATATTGATCACAAACTTCTATCATTTTTAAAATTTCAACCTGACTGCCTGTCTGTATGTCCTTTTATAACTTAGGAACGGTTTGACCGATCATAATGAAAATTATTATACAGTAAGAATAGATGATTACACAAATGACAAGCAACTGTGTATAAGTGTCTGTCTGTATAACTTTTTACAACTTAAGAACAGTTTGACCGATCTTGATGAAAATGGGTGTACAGTCAAAAAATGTCTGTCTGTCTGTTGATCTGTATGTATGTTTTTTTATAAATTACGAAAATTGATGTACGGTCAAAATATATTATGGCACAAAGGATAGGCTATTGTTTGTTTGTCTGTAGCTCGGACTGCCTGAATGTTTTTTATAATCTAAATTTGGTTTCATCGATCTTGATAAGAATTAAAGGACAGTCAGAACGTGTGATTACACAAATGCTAGGCAAGTTCCTGTCTGTCTATTTGTCTATCTGTATGTTCTTTTATAATTCAAGAACGGTTTCACCGATCCCAATAAAAATTGGTACCTAATAAGTATATGTGATAGCACAAATGATACGCTACTGTCTGTCTTTTTGTATTTTTTTATTGCTTAAGAAAAGCTTGATCGCTTTTGATAAAAATTGGTGTTGAAGCAGAACATGTGATTTCACAAATTATAAGCTACGCTCTGTCTGTCTGTGTGTTCCTTTATGACTTAAGAACCATTTCATTTATCGTAATGAAAATTGATGTTCAGTCAGAATATGTAATTATGCAAATAATAGGATACTGTCTGTAAGTCTCCATGTTTTATTATAACTTAAAAAAAGTTTGACCGATCTTGTTCAAAATTGGTGTACAGTTAGAACCCATCATTGTGTAAATGATATATTGTTTGATTCACATACACTGTGTGCTAACCACAAAAAATGAATCATTATTTTTTATTTCTTTAGTAGCCCTTTTCATTTGTTTTCACGTAGTTGAGTGTGTATTTGCGTAATTAGCTTTTTATCAGAGTAAAAGGGAGTTGAATTTTTTATGAAACTTTATAGAGCGACGTGCTAATATAAAATTTGTGTGAATATTGTTTATAAAAAGTGGTAAGACGCTTCTTTCACAATTAGGGTAGTGGGATTGTGTAATGTATAAAAAGGAGTCTGTATTTTGTTCATTTTCCTAATACGTGCCTAAACCATGCATCACTATGAAACTGGTGCTATATCGCTTTTGTGAATGGCACGATTTCTGAAAAAGGAAACTAGCATTCGTATCTGACGTTGTCTGCGTATGTTTATTATTAAACCGAACTACTTACCCTATTCTAAGAATAACTTCATAGATAAGAAGCTCCCTGAATAAAATAGACTTTTGACATTTCGTTTTACTTCATATGCATATTTGTGTTATAGCAGATTCCAAAAATTCTTTCACCTATAAAAAGTCACATTATACTAATATGATATTATTAATAATATAATATAGCACAAATTTTATTTTGACATTAGCATTTCCCCCGACTTCGTCTAAATTAGAACTGTGACTAATAACGGGATGGCGATCAGGATTATGAATAAGACCGTAATCGGGCGATAGACAAGATGAAGAAATTCATTGTATTTGGTGACAGCGACGGGGGAGGATATATATATTATATATATATATATATATATATAACATAGACTTACTATAAATAGGCAAAGACGAATTAGCTCAACCTTTTCCTCTTCTGTGTGTCAACCATTTATTTTCATTATTATTTTTTTGTTTAATAGCTATTGCATCTGCATGTTGTATAAAACGATTTCGTTTAAAAGATATTTTTTTTGTCTCATAAGAAAATTAAAAGTGTAGACTGAAATTTATTTATTTTATTCAAAAAAAATACACTTCATTTTTCTGTTTTAACACAATTCAGCTTACTTTACACTTTAGGTATACCTATACTTTAGGTATAACAAAAGTGAAATCATAAAAACTTATAATTAAATTGAAAATGGAGTAATACTTTTTTTGGGACAACTCTGTCCTCTGTAAACTGTTTCGGTACTGTTTCCACGTAGTCGGCGTCTTTCGCACGTCAAAGATGTTTTCCTTCTGTACATCTAGCTAGATACACGTTATTTTTACTAAAAAATAGAATTTGTCATAATTGATGGCATAAATGTCATGAAGAGAGTGTTCCGAAAAAAAATTTTGCCTGTGAGGTACGGACACATATTGGAAAATTGAGTCTAAACACATTTTTTACTAAATTATTCACTAAGTTGAATATGTTGCAGGAAAAAAACTAAAAATGTAACTTTCAACGATTTTTAGATCTTGCCGTTGCTGTATCGATGAAGTGATGTAAAGAAAGATAAGATTAAACAGTTTTAATTTATGTATTCATTATATAGAAATAAAACGAAGAAAATTAAATGCACAGTATTTCCGTGGAATATTTTGCAATTTATACATCGTACGATTGTGTTATCATGTGTTAAGATAACGAAAACAGAAACTCAGCACCCGACACACAGAGACAGCCCTCCTCGACAGCACGACCGCTGATAATCTAAATGCAATAACAATGACGTACTCCGTTCGCCGGCCACAACATATAGACATGTAGCGAGCCACCGTCGCTCAGTGTACGATTAGATTTCAACGCCAATGGGTGTGTTGTGCCAGATCCATCTTGCGAAGCCTGCGGGAGGCGTTTACAAGCCGGGCAGCGCCGTGAACGGGGTAGTTAAATATACTATTACGGAGGACACTCACTACAAAGACATCACGGTGTGTCTGCGCGGCGAGGGCTACTGCAGCTGGTCCGAAGGCACCGGCGACTCTAAGAGCACCTTCTACGGATACGAGGAGTACGTGAACGTTGCCAATAGTCTCTTGGAGAACAAAACCGAAGATGGCGTTCTTGTCGAGGCCGGTGTTTACGACCGCCCGTTCCGATTTGAGATACCGCGAAACGCCCCGCCCTCGTACAACGACTACGACTGCACCATCGTTTATTTCGTCAAGTTGACGTTCGAGAAGAAGGGGCTGTTCAAATTCGCCAAAATATTCCGAACAGAAATACCCGTCGCCAACTTCGTCACGGCCACGTTACCTCGCGAGCCGATGGTCTACGGTGCGCATAAGACGTTGATAAGCCTCAGCGGCAAGAGCCACGTGAACATGAAGGCGATAGTCAAGAAATCCACACTGCAGCCGGGCGAGACCGCCGAGCTGGACATCGAGGTGGCCAACGAATCGGGAACGAAGATATCGGCCATAGAGACGCAGCTGGTGCAGGAGGTCACGTACATGTCCGACTGCGGCAACACTTATAGCCATTTCGTCCCCGTCAAGAGAGCCAATCACGACACGGAACCGGTGAAGGAAAGGCACACGGCAAACTTGAACAGTCGTATACGAATCCCCGAAGGTCACAGCAGTATACAAAACTCTAAGGTTTTAATGAGAGAGTACAAACTCAGAGTCAAAGCAAAGCTACCGTTTCCCTACACTAACCTAATATTAGATATCCCAGTGGAAATAGGCGATTTTGAATTAAAACAAGACGATGATGATATGGAGTCTAAACCCCGTTACAATCTCGAACTTCTATGTCATGACGCACCTCCGTCCTACTGGAAAGTAATGCAGGAGGATAAAGAAGTTGAGCACAAGATTAAGAAGTATCATATGAACGGCGATGTGTACCAAGATTTGGAATTATAGTACTAAATAAATTCCACTATGTTAAGAATCTTATTTTAGAGATGATGATATTATTTTTTGTGCAATTTTATTTTGTAAATATTTTATGTAGGTGTAATGAATTAAATCTAATAAATTTAAGTTTTATGTTCGTATATAATAGTTGTTTTGAATCTGTTTCAGGATAATTAATGTTATATTTTTAATAAATGTTTGTATTTTGTCTGTTTTAATTAAATACAGACAGATGAAGTTTTGAATTTGCGTACGAACTTACTAAATTTAATAATCGCAATTTATCACAATACAAACAAAAATTTTAACAAAAAAAACCGGCTTCAAAAAAAAAACTATTCTAAAACGAATTAATATGCACTAAAAAATTAAAAAATAAATGTGTTTTCTTCTACAACTTAATAATCAACTCACTTTTTCTACTCATCAATATGTAGGTACGATCTATGTGTTTACCACGCAAGAAGGTAGGTAGGTATTTACTCACTTCAAATTTAACTCAACACCTATCTGTGAATAACAAACAATGTGCAAACCGTTTTAATTGAAGAATTACGTTACTTTGTCATGGGTCCCACGATCAGAACCTAACCAAACCCTCATCAAACTACCCTTGAAGTACTACATCCTTTTCAATAAAAAAAGAATCATCGAAATCGGTTGATATGATATTGAGTTATTCGTCCATTTTTCGCGCCATATATAGAATGCAAATTTATGACATATGGTTTTCTCACGCATGCCTTTGTTAGAATTGAACCAAATTGAAATGGGACCATACGGAACGCACCAGATTTCAAATAAAAAAATCATCAAAATTGGTTCATTCAGTTTAAAATTCTGAGGTAATAAACAGAAAAAAATTACAATGGAATTGAGAACCTCCTCCTTTTTTGAAGTCGGTTAAAAATAAAATGCTCTCACAATGTATATTTTCCGTAAGTATTTTGTACCATAAATTTTAGGAATTTCCTTTAGAATCAACTTTTTAGAAACCTATAATGACACAAATTATTTTTTAGTTTTGCATTTTAAAATCATACTGGACTATCACTGACTAGAATCTTTATTACGAAAACAAATGACTTATTACGAGGGCTGATATTTATGTGTCCAGAATATAAAAAAGAAACAAACATCTAGCACTCAATACGGTTTTATTGTTTTTCAAAATACCCGCCGTGGTGATTGATGCACTTTTGCATAGACTTAAACCAATTTTTATAGCACTTATACTATTTTGATTGAGATATCTTCAAAACGTGCATTTTGAACGCATCAACGGCCTCTTCGTGGCTCGGAAAACGTTGACCACATAATTTATTCTTCACGCTTGGGAATAAATAGAAATCGTTGGGTGTCAAATTTGGGCTGTACGGCAGATGAGCCGTCAATTCGGTCTTTTGACCTCCCAAAAACCGAATTGTTTCGGCTGACGTGTGACAGCTAGCATTGTCATGATAAATATTGATTCTTTGTTGTCGGTTGTTCTTTTTTATTTCTTCAAAGATTTTTGGTAAACAAATGATTGTGTACCACTTCGAATTAACTGTTTTACGATTCTATAGTGGCAATGCAACTACGTGTTCATTTACACAAAAAAAAACAGGCAATCATTTACTTTAAAATGCTTTTGGCACGAATCACTTTTGTTGGGTTCAACTCATTTGGAACACCGACACCATTGACTGTCGTTTACTTTCGGGATCATACGCATAGATCCAAGATTCATTATCTATGTAGATATTATAAACAGCTTTTGACGCACCATGATTGTATTTTTTTATCATTTTTTTTTTGCATCCATCGACCTGAGCCTGTTTTATTTTTGATCAATTTGCTCTTACATATTATCTTGTGAACAATGGGTTCACAAAATCCGCCAATCAAAAATCCAGAATTCAATTCAATCGAAACGATCGTTGGTGCCCTAATCGTCTTTTAATTGTTTTTAAATGTTTCGATTGTATTCATTTGTTTCTGCGCCGGCGGCCGACACCGGGCGCATCGTAGAGCACATGCGCGCGTCGTGTTTTAAATATTTCCGCCAGCGTTTTGCTTCGTCAGACGACCGGCGGATGCTGCGGTGGGTGTTTGCATTCGAGCATCGAAGCGGCGCTCGAAGGATGCTGTGGCGAGGCGATGACGTGTGCGATGCAGCGTTCTATCCGTCTTTATGTTTATTTTGCGTACGTGTACGCGTATATATTTACGCGTATGTATACGCATACATACGTACGTTGAAGGTCGCCACATACTTATGTGTAGTCAAAAGCCCGTTCCTCTCGTCTCCAACTATTTCAAGAAACAACAAAAAAAAAAAAATGCAAAAATGGGCAGAATAAAAATATTGTTGAATTTCTTTTACTGCTGTTACTCTTATTTTGAACTTTGCAGGTATCAAGCATAACTGCAAACGCGAAAATTCGAACTTACATTTTCACGGGTCGTATAACAGACGTAATGATATGCAACATCGAGTATATATTTATATTACTGTACGTGCATAGAAAAAATCTAAATCAAAAGTACTTAGTATCTAGATTAGTATAGTTTTTAGATTTATCATTTTTTTTCTTTTTTTTTTGATTTATGATAAGCGTTTTATTGATAAGACTAATGGATTGCGGTCCTTTGCAGGTTTGGTCGTGTTTGAAGTATATAATTGTTTGCTTATCGTCATGTTTTAAGATAACCAACAGCGATCCCTATTTTCAAGTACCAAACAAATCAAAATGCAGGCCCCGATTTCATTCAACGTAAACTGAGTATAAATTCCGAACATAAAGGGTTTGCCCTCAATACCTACTCGCAAATTATTTATTCGCTTTCCATTACCAACGTGTTCAGCACACACTGCGGATTGGATCGTCGAGTCGGTAAGTGTGCATGGAAACATCGTTTGACTGCGTGGCCGTTTCAAATTGAACCACGAGTAAACGTAAAGAGAAGCAAATGCCCCTAACTACAAAATGTGTGATGTACACAAGGCGTATACTCCGCTTTAACAGAATAAACAGAACTTATGCCACTATAGCGTTGATATATATATATATGTGTATAAATACAGCGTCAAAATATGTGATCTCATAGATTTTCCCTACTTCGACACCTAAGAGTCTGAAAGGTGTTAAATTTTTAACGATAATGAGGACCAACAAAGGCACTAACTCAGAGTACCCGCTGACACCAATGAAACGCTGCTGATACGTGTGCCTACAGATATACCGTTACTGTATTCTTTTAAAAGAAAACCGCGGACTTCAACAAAAGATGCATTTAAAATATATAGATTGATGCGAAAAGTCCAACCGCCATGATGTTTTTCGCCTGCTTTATGCCTGTAATAAACTATTAAAATATGTTGTTTTTACTTATGCTTATTTCTACTTATACTGTCCATACTTATTCTTTATAATATAAAAGTTCTGCAATTCTTACAGATTACATTTCCTTCCACGTTAAATTAATTTTCCCTATTTCTACTGTTACTGCTAAAGAGTCCCGATATGTTCCTGCTAAGAATGACACGTTAATTATATAAATGAATGAAAATACGTAAATAGATTAAAAAGTAATTGTTTTTAATTCTGTATATACTAGGTTTTACTGATAGCCACTGAAGAGTAGTTTTTCTGGCGACAAATAACAATATTATCGCTTAGCTTCTAACCGTTAAGAAGTGATGTGGCTTCAATCATCAGCTCAGCAGTATGATATGATAACTACCATATGCAAAAACTTGGACTTGAAAAAAAAGAGATTAAACACATTGTATGTGCCTATAATATTTGAGGGTTTTCCTCGATTATTTTGGGATCTCATCATCAGATCCAGAGTTGGTTACAATGGGACCGCCTTGGGAGTATACCCTTTCATACGAAAATAAAATTCGATATCAGTTCACGATTGGTGAAACTGAACTAAACACACTGAACTAAAAACTATACATAAAAAAAAGTGTGTGTGTATTAGTGTACATACGTAAGAAGTGAAACTTCTTTATGACATCATTTTTGGAAAAATGATTTACTATTTACAACTTCACAGAAATTGGTTGAATAAAGCTAAATTAGATAAAGTTTATGCAAAAGGCTTTTATTATCACAGACATGGATACAAAAATAATACAATTATTTCACCTTTCTGCTACTAAGATTATAGCATTTCATTAATTCTAATAGAATTATTACTATTATTGTTATCGTTATTATATATTTTTGTAATTAATGGCTTAACTCACTGATATTTACAATCAAAAACTAAGGTTAACCTGAAATAACCTTAAAAAAAATAAATACCGTAATCACACCCACGTGTTGAATGTATTAGAAAAAAGGTTTAATTACTTACTTCTGTTAGAAATCCACTGGAATTAGAATAAATATCTTTTATTCTTTTTGCCAATAACTTTATAAATTTTTTTTCGCTAATCACTTAATTGAAATATTATTTTTCACATCACTACTGAGTTTCAGAAATGGAAATGTTCAGAGTTTCATGTAGGAGACTTGGTAATGGTATATGTACCTAGAAGGGTGATAGGTAAAACTTTTCAATTAATGCGTTGTTATAAAGGGCCATATAGAGTTGTGGGAAAATTATCGAACGCTACATAGATGGCGCGTAACAGATAAAGATGGCGTGTAACAGAAAAACGTTACATTGCTATAAAATTTCTCCCATATGCCGATAAAGAAGTTTCACTTAAAAAAGATAAATACAGACGAACATAGAATCTTCTCCTTTTTTTGAAGTCGATCAAAAAGGACTAAGAGACAGTTTAAAGAGACTGGCCAAGGTGGCAGTCGGACTAGCGCGTTCAGGGTTCCTTACCTTACAACAAAATTTGCAATTGCCCTAAGTTCAAACTGCTGTCATGTATGTGCTTATGATTTTTAAATATTTTATGTATTGTACGCGCACCTTTATGGGCTGATGACTAAATTGCTATCATTGAAAAGTAAAAATTGTGTAGAAATTATTTAAAACACATTCGAATTGATCTTATTTAACACGATTTTTGTTGTTTTCGGCTTCCGAAGCTAAGCCATATGGCTTAAAAATTAGAAAGGAGACCTAAAAGAAAACGTCACTTAAGATATTTTAGTATATCTCTAAAGAAGTGTACTTACATGGCGGTCCACATAAGCACCCGACTGCACGTATTTATAGAAATATCTTAATAAGAGGCGGTGTTATAAGGTTGTGATATAAGGACAGATAAACGCAGCAAAGGCGTTTGGGTTCCGTTTTGTTTGTATCGTACAGAACCCTAAAATATTATCGCATTTTATTGGTTTCATTTCGTAAGAGAGCTACATTTTAGATGAAATTGTGAGAGTATTGAATAATTTTTATATCAAAATTGGATATTAAAGAGCCGTTTTTCCTTCTAACGTGCAAATAGAGAAACGGTGATGAAATAATTGTAAAAAGAAACAATTCTTTCTTTTTAAAAATATTTGTTCATCGTTTCTTTAACTTCTCATTTCTGATTACGTTCGGAATGGGCAGGTCCATTTGCATGCGGTAATAGAAATTTGTTCTCTACGTTAGAGGTTATTTCCCCGATGTCGGTGCTTCGCCTCCTTTGTATTCTTATCATAAACACATCAAAACAATTTTCGGAACATAAATACTAATCTTACGTTGTCGAAGCAACATTATTTATCTGTGATAAGAAATTATTGTGGGTTTTTTTTTATCTTTTACCAGTATAAGGGCTATTCTTATATATATATATATCTGTAGCGTCTGTCTGTTCATTAATTTCGTTCATTTCGTAATAGATATTCGTTTTACCACTGATTCCAATTCTATAATTGTTAAAATTCATGTCTGTTAGTCTGGCTGTCTGTATGTCCCACCCTACACCAGACACCAGGAAATTTTTTTTTGAATAAAGAGTTTGCTTTTTACTGTATATCAATTGATGGAACAGTTTATGGAATAAAGTAATATGAGAACGATAAGTTTATTATTGGAGAATAGCGACTCGCCGATGCATACACCGCGAGATTTCCGAAATTATAAGCACGATCGAAATTAAATTTGATCATTTGATAGTGAGTACGATCTGAGGGTCCAATAAGCAAGAATTTTCGGAAATTCACTTCATATCGTAGTAAAAGGGAGCTGACTTTCGTATGAAACTTTTTATGGGGCGAGGTACGATTATTTAGTGTGAATATTGTATATTAAATATGGCGAGATGAGTCCTTCGCAATCAGGTGAAGGGGGAGTAGCGTTGGATGTAACATTGGACTTTCTGTGAGGCGGCAAATTTTCATAACAAATAATTGATTGCATCGGTGTCGTTCGGACTTATCAACATTTTTTTGCTCTTTCAGAAGAATGTGAGACTTTCAGGAAGTTTGTAGTAAGCAGAAAGTAGAAGTCTGGTTCTGGAGAATTCGTCGCAATTCTTCCAAATAAATATTACCCGCAGGCAGTTTTATGTTCATGCTTTATTTTCATTTTTCAATAAGAAAATAACGGTTACGTGACAGTATCACTCTAGTAACAATTGGAACTTGATTTGTGTTTTATATTTTATTCGCTCTTATTCGTTTTCCTTGTAAATAATAATCTTGTTGACGCATATCGTCAATGTTCTGTATGTGCATACCAATAATCGGCATACGTGTAAGAACTTTTGTTACAAACTCGTTTGTTAAATCTTAAAACGTATAAGTACATTTTAAGATTTAAAAATAATCATATAAAATCTGTTTAACAATAAAACAAAGTCATGTACACAATAAAAAAGTATTATTATCCAAAAGTTCTTCAAAATTTTTGAATATTTTGGAGCCTTTTGAATTTAAAAATATAAATAAAAAGACGCGAAAGACGCGTTTACCCAGAATTGAAACCTGCACCACACCGCCGCTAGCATAATGTCGTAAAGCATTTTCAAATCAAATCAAAAATAGCTTTATTTCATAGGCAATAGAAATTACACTTAAATGCGTAGTAAACTATAGTTTTAACAATAACTTTGCTTTGGTATAGGCTGTCGACTACTAGACAATGTATTACAAAAGAGAACGATTTGAGCTGTTTATAAATTAAAATCTAAAGTAGGCGTAAAACTCGCTTCATAAAAATCATTTTTCTAGAGTAACTGGCACAAGGTAAATACAACAAAGAAAAGTGTGCTCGCAATTTTAAAGGTCAAATTACCAAAAGGTTGTATTACTTTTAGAGGCGACTGTGTACGTGTTAATATCTTAATAACATATGAAAGAAAAGTTAGTATTGTTTAATTGAACGTCTAAATAATAATAATGCTTGTCCGTCACTATAAAAGATTTAAGTTTCATGTACGGAAAATAAGGTTTCTGTTAAGTCTCTGAATCGGTGCGAAATGAACAAGCTTGTTTATATCTTCAATGGCAGTGAGTAAATACATTATTTTCAAATTCTTGTACCATTAGCCTCGGAACTTTTACTATGTGCCTGATCGGCATTCGGCCAGTTTTCATTTTAGTAGACAAACGAGATTACACGATGAAAATGCTGATTAATGTAGTCTTGTTTTCAATTACAAATCTGTGATGATCTCTTGAAAAATCATGATGACCTTTGGTTTAGTCGTTTACAAGATACAATTTACATTAGTTACTGCTTGAAGCCACGTAGTACTATTTTAGGATTTAAGTAAAACTTGATAAAATATTCGACTTATAAAAGTTGAAATTTAAATATTATGCTTTCTAAAAAATTTTTTTTCGCATCAATTCTTTATTTAGGTTAACCTTTAAAAAAACAGTTTACACTTTTATTTTTAAAGATAATACACCTCGGGCACCGCTGTCCGCCTTTAATAATAGGTCATTAGGCGAGTGACGA
The DNA here is from genome assembly GCA_005406025.1 of Eumeta japonica. Taxonomy (NCBI): domain Eukaryota; kingdom Metazoa; phylum Arthropoda; class Insecta; order Lepidoptera; family Psychidae; genus Eumeta; species Eumeta japonica. Next base: position 189,435 of record BGZK01000779.1, read on the forward strand.
AAACCCCCTCATTAGTGAATTTACTTTAAATCTATATTTGAGAGCAGGTTCACGGTTCGATGCTCGTATACAAATATTGTGATGTGTACTAACACATATAAACATAGACACAGGCAAACAGATAAATAAACAATGAATTTTTTGCGATTTGATACATTATTTGAAGACAAGTTTATACTACACCTGCTCGTAAAGTATCTGTATATTTCTTCAAAAACGGAACAGAACATACGCCATTATTGCAACATAAATATGCAAAATTGTATAAACATCTGTTTTTTTATATACATTAGGTTAGGTGGTGCCACTGCCTATCGTGACCCACAACTCCAGAGAAGACAATGGCGCTCTGCCGGTATTTTAAAAAGGAATACACTCTGTTCTTGAAAACTCTTATCGTATTTGATTGGGAATACCGCTGATCGCAGATCATTTCAGTTTTGGCGAATGTGGTGAAAATTGTGCATGAAGTGTACGGTAATATAACGCCACCCATCGATACGCTGATGATGGTATTTCCGGAGAGCGGAACGATCATGGTGTTCGTGGGCAGGAATAAAATTGAATAGTTCTTCAAAGAACTCCCCATATCACATGCAATAAAGGATTGCAAAAGGTTCTGCATCTCTATGCAAAGTCAATGCGTCGAGTTCGCTGGGTACTATTAGACGTGCTCGATGTTGGTGGCGGTCTCGAGGAAGAACTTCATACTGAGGTGCTCCGGCCCGGCGATGACAACAGTATTTCAGATGTCGTCCGACCTGTGCCATATAAAGTGATAGGCGATAGTCCGGCTTGAAGGACTATCGCACTTTTATCGAGAACTCTTTTAAAAGAGAAAGCTTTCGAAACGCTAAAACCATCATCCGACAGTGAAATATTGTAAATTGTTTCGGAAAGGTTATTAAAGAAAAAGAACTAAACTCTGTCGCTGGCTTAGTCCATGTTTTTATACACCTAAACCGAACTCCTGAATTAATTCGAAAAATTCGTTTTCTTATAGAAAGGTACTCTATGTTTGAGTAAAGCAGTTTTTATTATATTTTGATACTGGGATAGGCTTCCGGCTTCGTTGACATCGAATCTGTAACCGATAGTGCGATCAAAAGCGAGAAGGAGGTAGAATTGGGAGCTGGACTAGGATCAAAATTAGAGAGGGGCCGGTACTGTAATAAGAAACGAGACTGGGGTCAAAATTGAGTGTGGACTCAGAATTAGAATCAAGAGCGTGAGGTGATTCGGAATCTAGAGTATTACTGAATGGAATCGAAGACAAGTCCATTGATGTTGTATTGACATATTTTCCCGATTTTTCGCGATTACAATTAGTTCATTGATTTAAATAATTGCATAAAACCATTATTAGTTTACTATTGCTAAGTAAAAATTATCTGTTTGAAATAGTACCATTAGTTACAGTTTATTTTATTTTTTGAAGTAGAACCAATTAATTCTATTTTAATGTAGTATTTTACAGTGTTTAACTTAGTAACATATAATATTACTAAGTTAAATTAACAAATTAAACATTATTACAAAAATATTCTGAGGGTAAAAGAATAAACCTTATCCGTTCCGATAAGAAAGTATTCCGATAAAACATTGCAGTGGCGATACTAATTATCGATAAGTTTCTAAACGAAATAGGCGTGTTTTGTCAAATTCATCTCGATAGACCCCCGAAAGGTGTTTATAGGCCGGAGTCCGTGGTTAGTGGAGCTGTCAAATTTGCTATCGACAAAGACACTAGTTACAGAGATATCACCGTGTGTTTACAAGGCAAAGGCTTTTGTTATTGGTCACAGGACACAGGAAATTCAACCAACTTTTACAGCGGACACGAAGAATATGTAAACGTAAACAAAAGCCTTCTGGATAACCAAACCGGAGAAGCAGTGCTAGTGAAAAAAGGGCAATACAGCTATCCGTTTAGATTCGATTTGCCTCCACACATACCTAGTACGTATAATGACGGATCCTGCACTATAATCTACTATGTTAAGCTGACCTTTGAGAAAAGGCCGCCTTTAACTCGTGCAAAACATTCCGCACCGAAATACCAGTCGTCGGTTTATCGGACGTTACATCATATCTTGAACCTATAATATGTGGCGAGAGGAAATCACTAGCGGGTATTGTCAGATGTGGGGATGGTTTCATAAATGTGAAGGTTATAGCTAAAAACCCTTTACTAACGTCTGGTGATACGGCAGTGTTAGATATAGAAGTGAAAAATAGTACAAATACTAAAATAAAAGCTATCAAAACTCAACTTATACAAAATATTACGCAAATATCTGATTGTGGACGCAGGAATTGTTATTCCATCCCTGTAAAAGACGCCAATAACGAAATAGGGTCTATTGACGAGAAAGTCACTACCAGTCTGATTAGTACAGTACAAATACCGGAAAGGCTTATTAGTCTGTGTTGCAAGATTGTGGTAATGGAGTACAACTTAAGAGTTAAATTCAAGCTTCCTTTTCCGCATAAGAGCTTTGTCATAGCCGTTCCCGTGGTTGTTCGTGAAGCCAACACGACTACTGTGGCTGAGGCAGTGGCAGAAGACACCACTGAGCCGAAGACTTTGGCAGATGTCCCGCCTCCACCCTACTGGGAAGTAATGTTGGAAGACCAACAAATATTTGCAAAGAAGAAATAAGTGGATATGTGACATGAAAGTGGCACAAAATATTTTTAAATTAAATTAAATATGAAATTATTGTATTATATGTATGTATATTGGAGCATTGCCATTTTTAGTGGTACGTGTTACGTTGGATTCGTACGGTTCTCTTTTCAGGGACATGCGGGCCGTTTCCGTGAAAAACAAACGCTTAAAGTGAATAATAATTTATTAGTCGACTAAAGAGAGCGGGCGGCGGCGCTGGCCGTAAAATACAAGTACCCCCGATAGCATTCAAAAAACAAAATTTGATTTCTAGCTACCTCTCAAACTGGCGAATAAAATTTACAAATCGAGGGGCAGGCAGGAGGGTGTGTGGGAACACCACAGCGGTTGCCGCCGAGCAGTCTGGGTTGATATACAAAAAATAATGAAATAAGAATAAAAACCGTTACATACGCTTCAAATCGTAATTTTTCTATTACACTACACGCTGTTATTAACCAACTTATTTTAAAATCATATTTAAATTAGTATTTTTGTAAAGGAGAAAACACTGTCTTGTGGAGTAGCGCAATAACGTGCTTAACATTATCCTTGTGGATATCGAATTATAATATCTAATTTCATTTCTAAAATTCTGGACATATTAGCTTATACATTAAGAAATACAAAAAAAGCCTTGGGGTACTACAACACGAAACATTGTTATATTTGTTTTTCAACAACAACAAAGATACGACAACTAGATTATTTTTTTCATTAATATATTTGGTTTTTAGCTGTGATTCTAAGTAAATAACACAAATAAAATCGCATTTCACGTGTGATTTCAATTCTTGAAGTTGCTAGGGTTTTCTCCTTTTGTTAATAGTTACACTACTAGCTTATTTGCATTAATATACTTTTATTGAAGTTATACTTCTTTAGGCGCGTTATGAAAAAATAATGAGAGTGAAATTTGAAAATGCGCACGCATCAGTGTAACACAAAATTAACAAGTTGAAGCTGCCCGCTTCGAATTCGAATTCGAATTTCGAATAATGAGAGATTTTATGGTACACTTAATGAAAATAAATATTTATTATTTAATCTTTTAAATTTAAACTGAACTTTATTAACTGTGTTGACTATCCTATTCCAGTCCTTTTATTATTGTATTGTAATTAATTATTTGCATTCAATTAAAAACTATTTTTTAATGATGCCAAAGAAGTATAACTTCTCACGCGCGTACATAAATACACGCACGATTTTTGTTAATATAGGGATTGTAATATTTACGTTTCTTTATTTTGATAATATATTATAATACATTTAATACACTTTGTTTATGTTTGTTTATTTTAATATTTAATATGAACGTTAATTCGAAGAATGACTTTCAAATATCAATAGTTTATAGAATTCGTGAAAACAAGAGTAAAGAGAAAGAGGAGCTGTAGCTAGAACCATGACGCTGAAAGTAATGAACGAAGAAGTGAATAATTACTTGAATGTATCTGATAGATAAACGAATGAACAGTTTGTGCCGCTATCGCCGCTTTATTGAAGATTCCGGGTACCGGAAAGGCTTCTGACGTCGGTTACAACACATGGATATACCCAGCTTTTGGCCTACGGAGGGCAATGGGGCAAATCGGACACTGAAGCCGGGTTCCCAGTTCTTGTTTTGATCTTAGGAATAAGACATTTATACAAAACATTAGGACGTCCATGAAACTAATTCGACGACCCGGCCTAACCAATTCTGACCAAGTTCAAAATTTTGTGTTCTTTATGTGCTCATGCTAGCTGTCCTAATGACGGTTTTGTCACTCCTAATAACAATCATGAAAACGGCGACAGTGTCAACTTTTTTTGGAAGTCGGCCGTGATATATAGTTTCATGGCGTCGAACTAGCTCTGATGTAGCTCAAAATTTAGTGCTTTTTATGCGCTAATTAGTCGTTATAATGACGATTTGGTCGCTCTTATAAAAAATAATGGGTTTACGACGATGAAATGTGCGATAATTCACATAATATCGTGAACAATTCCAGTGCTAATTACTCTAAGAAAATATAAAAGTTAAAAAAAAATATCATTTAATAAAAGTTAGTCTTAAAAACTTATGTTTGAATGTGCCTTTTTTTTACAAAACTAAAATGAATAATGTTTTTTATGTAGGTATAATATAGTGTATATAGCACTTACGAATCGAACTTGAAATTTTTCCTGTTATAACTTTTGAAAAGCGATATCTCTTCAACAAATTGTTCTATTAATCCTCAAAATTTTTCCATAGGACTAAAACTCGATTATCAACAAAACCTTTGTTTAAAAAAAATGTCAGATCTGGTTGAACAGTCGAAGCTGTATAGCTTCCCGGACGTGATATGGGCGTGTGTAGAGTGTACTCCGGGACGGAGGGAGGCAGCCGCTCTCCCCTGCCCCTCTGGATATGCCTATATACATACATATTATTTTTCAAAATAACGTGAAATTCTTGATGGATCAATGTTTCGTTCCCGTTCATCTGTTTCTGTTTAAAAACTGCGTCAGATGGCGTCAAACCGATTAACATCAAACAACGCGATCAAAATATATTATAGCTGTAAAAAAATGTTATTTTTTTAATATAAGTAGGTTTTTGAGCTCGAAGAGTTCAGTACGTGTTAGAACTATATTTTTCAGCTCGTAGAGATTGATAAAGCACGAAAATCGTGCTTACACAACACGCTTATTTTAAGCGTGTTGAGCTTAATAATTTACTACTCCCCTATTTTTAACATATTAACCTTAAACTAAAAGTAGTAAGAAGTTTCAGGAATTGTTTGCAGGATTAATTGTCGGTTAAATTTCTGAGTTCAAAAGTCATAGACAATATGCAAAGAGGTCAAAGAGAAATAAATATGCATCATAGCGGGAATTTTAGGGATGACCTGTGTCAACCGTTTTTCAATTTTTTTTTCAAAATCTTCTAAAATCTATAGACTACTATATTTTTATCTCAAAGAACTGAAAGACACATCGACAAATATAATAACGGGAAGTTTTAGGGCTGGCCTGCAGGGTCAAACGTTTTTTAAGATTTTCTTTATTACAAAAATTTTATTATTTAAAACTTACCTGTGATGTAATTTATTTGTGAATGATATTTTTTTCATTCTTGCAAAATATCCACAAATTTGCCATATTCAATAAAAATTGCGACGTATCAAATGCTATAACGTATTAAATCGTATATGATTTAGACTAAGAAAATTTCAAGTAACGATTTCGAAATAATAATTTATAAATAAAAAGATTTTCTGTGGAGGTTTTATTTTCGTATCAGTCGTGTACTACTTATATATAGCGAATCAACAAATTTATCCCTGTCTGTCACATTTCTCGTACAGTTCATCGTCGATTTCGACTAGAACTCACATTTTGAGCAATGTAACGTAAAACAGTGGAAATTCAAATTGTAATTCAAATTATTTATCTCTCAGATTTGGACTCTTTCGTTCCGTTTCTTTGTCCTCGTGCATGACCTCCCAGTAGGACGGGGGTAGATCGTCCCTCAAACGCTCCGGGTTCAATACAAATTCCTTTTTAGGGCCCTTGGCGTCCGTCGCACCGGCCTCACCGATGACCAGGGGAACTACTGTCACAAAGCTACCGTGAGGAAAGGGAAGTTTAACCGTAATCCGAAAATTGTACTCTTTCAACATAACCTTGGAGTGTATGCTAAAAAGACCTTCTGGTATTCGAAACGCATTCGTAAAATTGGCTGTCGTTCTTTCTGGAACAGATCCCGTTTCGTCTCGTCTCGGGATTGCTGTCGATTTCGCCAGACGACGCTATATATTTCAATTCCTGTATCAGGTGTGTTTTGATAGTTCTTATCGTTTTGCTGGAATTGTTTTTCACTTCTATATGTAACTCCGCCGTGTCGCCGGGCGCCAATGACGGATTTTTGAGAGTCGCTTTCACATGTATAAAATCATCTTCGCGTCTCAACAGGCTCGAGAACGTTTTTCTTTCGCCGCATATCACGGGTTCCCGTGGCAGCGTGACGTCCACAAAGCTGACGACCGGTATTTTGGTTCGAAACGTCTTGTTGAACTTAAACAGGCCCTTCCTTTCGAACGCCAACTTGACACAATAAGTTATCGAGCAGTAATGGTCTTTATACGAGGGAGGTATGTTCGATGGCAACTCGAAACGAAACGGATGGCTGTACACGCCCTTCTTCACCAGCCGCTCCTCTTCGGTCTTATTGTTCAGAATGCTCTCGCTCACATTCACATACTCCTCGTGACCGAAAAAACGCTACGTGCGAATCTCCAGCCCCCTCCGACCAATCGCAGTCACCTTTTCCGAGTAGAGACACAGTTATGTCTCTGTAAGGGGTGTCCTCGTTTATGGCGTACTTGACGACGCCGCCGACCGCGTATCCCGGCCGGTACACGCCCTCCGGCGGTCTCTCGAGATAAATTTGACAATGCACGCCCATTCCGGTTGGAAATTTGTCGGATTCTAACACGCATAGGTCTGTTTAAATATAAATGTGAACCGATATCGGCATATAGTTTTTATCTTATCGGACTAATATTGTTATCTTATTATTAATCGGTTACGAGTAGGAGTTTTTTCCTTATTAACGTATTAGTATCCCCATTTGCACAACTTCCAATAATGTTGCGTTGACTTTTGTCACCTCACTGCAGGAGCTTGCCTTCCTATAATATTTTTGTTTAATATCAGGTGCTGGCGCATTAAGTCCCCCACGCCGGTTCAGTGCGGATTGGAGGCTGCTAACGATCGTTGTTATCGACGCGGTGACGACGTCCCATACCAACAGCTTAACGTGTTATCCGTGGCATGGGGCAAGTGGTTTAATTTGTCTTAAGTTAAAAAACTTGTCTATCAAGTAGCCCGTAATTAAGGTTCAAACCCTTTAGTCTTAAATTCGGAAGCGACATGCTCATCATTCTAACTCATACAACGATATTGTGAAAAAATATTCCAGCGCACAACTCAACTCGAACCATTTCGTTTAGTTTAGTTCATAAACTAAACGAATTGGACTTTATTTACTTTGTATTATTGATCATATAGTGTATTATACCCCGATGGACGTAGTTTTGTATAAAATCTTGTCATTCGAGTGTAAGGCTTCTATGTGTTCGAACGTGAACACAGTTGTTTTCTTTAAAAGTCAAATTGTTAACTATTTGTATCATAGTAGTTTTAAGCCGTAAATACATATGCTCTTGAGTTAAAGATTAAGTAACACAATTCCCCCACCTTCCCCGGCCCCTACCTTCTTAGGTAAAAGAGAAATATATATATTTTTTGGTTTTGTCTCTGCTGCGCTGCCATCGTACGATATGAATACAGCGAACACCGCCGAGTAACTGTGGCGGCAGCTCTTTTCCGGATCTATCCAAATTACGAGATGATTATTTTAAAATTACTTTTCTAAAAAGAAAATATCGAGAAGCCGATTTTACAGAATGCTGGGCAGCATTTCGGAAAGAGTTATCAAAAAAATTTAAGGGAGTAACCAGACCTCATAACGATAAATTCCATCCAGATTTTGTTATCTTAAAAAATTCAATTTAACCAAATAAAACAATTAAATGAGGCATTTTTGAAGGGATTAGACAGACTGAAATCGGAAATCTCCGACGTCAAAAATCTACACATTGATAAAATTATAATATTACATGTAGCTAACGATGTAATATTTGATTTATCAACTAAGTTACATATTTCTGGGCAGCAAATCCATTTAAATAATTTAGAAAAGTTCGGAGTACCCTCGTCCGTAGGCGAGAATTTAAATAATACATTTAACAGAATTACGGTCAAAGCGGGCTAGGCGTCTCTACCTACCGACTTTGATGATATATTCTGGGTTTGAAAATTTCTTTCAAAACAAAAACTTCCACACCCAATATCATGGTAAAGTTCACGCAGCGAAAAAGGAAAAGTAGAAAAAGTGACACGTTAGCGACGAAACCGCAAGACGGGGACAGGCGGATCCGGGTATCGATGTGGCCTTAAGAACCGATGTTCCTAAATGTCTACTTCACTCTAATCCACCGCATAATAAAATTCTCTAAAGGCATGCCTGCTAAAAGAAATATAAACGTGTCTGGTCAAATGAATGCAAGGTCCTTTCTCGTAAAAATGACATGTCCAACGTTATTTTCATTTTTAATGAAAGGGATTTGATTAAAAATAATGATTGTCTTCAAATATTTTTCTCATTAACATATGTTGGTCGCAATCCTGTGTTCTGCCGGCTACGAAAAGTTATAAATGTATTAAAGTGAAAGTTATAAAAACCTGGAAATCTTACTCGTAGCTTTACGATATTTTTTATTTTATTTTGCATTTTCTCAGTACGTATTTTGCAAACTATAATTTATGTACTGAAAAATCACTTTTAACATAATAATGTAATTTTTAGATTAAATAATTATTATGTAATTACTATTAACGATTTTTACTTAAATTTCATCAACTTTAATGTGGTGCTTTTAAACAGATTACTAAAATTGGTAAAATTATTTTTTATCTATAATATCATATAATGGTTTATCATATGTTAATCACCTGTCAATTTATTACTAAAAACTTGATTATTTAGGTATGTGCATACTTTACCAAATTGGAAATAACGAGTGGTGTCGTGGGACACCAGGTAGGAACGAAGTTCCTTCGGCTAATGTACAATCGACACAATTTGCAAAAAAAAATCGTGCTCAATTTTATGTAGGTTTTCTTGATTTTTCTCTTAAATTTTGCTGATTAGTTTTTATTTAAGTACAGGAAAGTATTTAGGAAATTAAGTATTTTAGGAAATAAAATAAATTACGTAAAATAAAAAAAAATCGTAATTCAAATTATCAACTAAAATAACAAAATATGTCTCTTTATTTTTGTTTGACAACACAAAATTACATAGAAATAGAATAATTTCCCACTATTATCACTGTCAATTGCATTCAAGTCACTTGTTAGTTCACTTGCCATTGTTACTATATTTACTATTGTTTTGACGATTTGAAATTATATTAAATGTGACTACTCACGAGTAAAATGTATCTATAATGTGAATATTAGCCACGTGCTTGTCCATGAATTCATGAGTATATACTATGCATTGGCGGGGTGGAGTGGTAATAGAGAGAGAAGGGATGACAGAACGAAAAGAAAGAGGGGGAAAGAGAAAGGTATAATACACTACTCGCTTGTGTATACGACTGTCGCACCTGCGCACGTCTCATTTAACGGTTTTATTCCACGGACTTTTTCTTACGGTTTAACTATCACATTTTTTTCAGTTCGGTTGCGCACCAAAATCCCTATCTCCTCCAAGCCCGCCGCAAGGAACTTCGTTCCAATAACATAGTAGACCGTTCTCCGTGGCTGGCTAAAATACCGCTTAAACTCGCACACGTGTGGTCAACCACCTTTCAGGTACCAACTTAAGCTACCGCGTTCTACAAAAATTATACTAACAATAGGTATTTACACCGCTCCCTTTAAATTTGTAACATACTTTTAGAAGCAAACCTATTTTTAACAATACTTTAAACAATTTCAAGTAATTAATGTTGAGTAATTTGTCTAAAATTGTTGAAACCGCTTTTGGATTTTATTTTTATATTTAGCTGACTATTGTACTTTTATTATGACAATTTTTTTTTGTCTTTGTCTTTATTTTGAAATTTAATTGTTGTAACATTATTTATTAATTATTCGTCACTGTATGTCTAAGTAATTATATGACTAATTTTCAACAAACAAAAATTTTAAATGACTGTTTGTTGCCATAGTAAAAGTAAACGAAACAATAAGATTTGTTTTAATTAAAACTTGCCAACTTGTATGCCATCTCCTCAATACCAAGCCTTAAAACTGGATTTTCGCTTGTGTCATTGAAATGAAAAAAAATATTCTTCTCTGATATAATCTTCTAAATTATGTTTTATTAATAGTTGAAACATTAAAATCTAAAATAACGCCTTTAAATATTATCACTTAATATCACTTGCTATAAACAAAATTGTATCTATTAGCATACCTATCTACAGATAAAATGCAATTCGTTGTATAACAATTTAGTTTGATACGAAAATATAAAATTTCACCATTTTACTAGGAATTAATAAAAATATATACATCGGATAAAAACCTTACTTATTTTATCCCGCGGTCAATTTAGTAGTTAAGTACAGTCAATTGGAGTAAGGTAAACATTATTTTTCATATTCTTTATCATTATCTAATATTCTATTCCTGGTTTTAGATTAAGGGGGGAAGCGTAATATATTATAATAAGCGTAACAAAATCAGTTGGGGTCTACCTACGGCGTTTGGTTGGAGTACCCTATTTAATTTAAATATTTAACTATTTGTTATGATTCCTTATGCACTTACTGTGACGGACCGGGCGCACGCGTATGGAGCGCTTAACAGCCCGTTTTTGGTTTTGATGATCGGCTGACTGTTCGACGGAGCGGCGTCTCACCAACTTAGGTCGTCGAAATAATACCTTTGAAAACTAAGTGTTTATAGAGGCGCAGGGCTTCAATTCCTATATGCTGACACGTATGCTATGTATTATAGTAGACTAAGTGAAGTACTGGAGTAGTGCAGGTTGCATGCATTTTTATTTTTTTAGAAGGGGATAAAAAGCCTAATCAGCTGCCACACACCCGCGTCCGTGGAGCGTGTCCGACTTTCATAGACCAAAAAACCCCTGAATCAACATGTTAGATGGCGGTTGTCCGTAGCCCCAATTATATTGGAGCTTTGAGGACTTCATCCAAAGCGGCCAGGAGCCACAAGGAGTGCCAACGGTGCGAAAAATCGTTTGAATCCTTCCGGGTTACCACGACGTAGTAATACTTATTACAGTGTGTAATAAGTTAGGTATCAGACGACGCTTGTAAGAGCGAGTAGTGGAGGGGTAGGTAAAAACTCGTGAGAGGCGGATGAAAACTAGTGGTTCTGATTTAGGGTTATAGGCCCTTAAATCACTAAATTTAAATTTAAGAAATGACCTGTAAGCGTTACGTAAAAACTGATTTTGAAGCGGATTGGGTCGTACACCGATAACAGAGATTGACCGCTGGCAGTCGACGCTCAAGCATTGTCCCTTCCCAAGGACTGCTGCTGGTCGACAAATGCGGTCGCTCTCCGCAATCAATGACAAACCCTTTATGTGCGAAAAACATACGAAATAATTAAAAAGCGATCGGTATTGGAAGCGGATCCTGCGGGAGCTCATCCAAGGAACAAATCGAGGGTGGGGGGGTCTCGGCGTGTAGACGGTGCAGTAAGCCGGAGCGAACACGGGACGAATGACATGGCGTCGCCGCACGGTGAACACTGTACGGTACCGCGTACACTCGTACACGCGCGGAGCCTGACGCGCAACGGTCCGCACCACGGGGAGCACTCACACACAGTAACACACTAAACTAAGCGGGGTCCAGGGGACTGGACCGAAGGCGACCGATCGCAACGGCGGGACAACCGGAACTTTCGTCGGCTGTATACAGCTGCATTCTTATACCATTTTCTGCAATTTTCGGATTCGTCCTTCTAAGAGCGACCAATTAGCGTGTCGATTTTAGACGAATAGAATCGGAGTAGCATTTTTTGTAGTTCTCCCCGTGCGAAAGGGGTGGAGAAGGAAGAGAAAAACCCATAATAGGCCGTCCATGTGCCCGGGCACACGGGTGTGTCCGACTCGCACATGTATCGGCTGAGGAATCAAGCACGGTCGACACCTTCCACCAATTTGTTATAGTTTTAAATGCTGGAGGACAGTCCTCGGTAAGAGAGACTAACCTCATGAGAACAGGTTGGTGATCCGAATCGAGACACTGGAGGGGCTCAATGCAGCTGACTTTCAGAGCTACCCCTTTCATGGGGGCGATATCTAAGATATCAGGCCTTCGATTGACATTATTAGGATAATGAGTTGGAGTGAGTGGGGTAACGGTATTGAAATAAAGATCTTCTGCGAAAGCCACCATTTTTCTACCGTTCCTATTAGAGTAATTGCATTTCCAGTTTGTACCTTTACTGTGAAGATCACCAAAAAGAATTACGGCATCCCCTAGGACAAAAAAGCTTCTAAATCGCTCTAGAGATTTTTTTTTGGTAGGTAGATATACAGGTACTAGTATCAGAACACCATGTCCCGTCATGCTAAGTCTACATGCGGTATTTTCTATATTTACTGATGATGAAATGTCAATCGGACAGCAGTATAGTGAGCGATTGTAATATAACGCGGTTCCACCTTTTGGAGCACCTATTCTGTCAGTCCGTAGTTGAATGTAATTACTAATTCTGCAGGCTTTCGATTTGTTTGGTTTCAAACGGGTTTCCTGCACCATGATTATATCTGCTTTATACTCCAGCGTACACCCAGTTAGCTCACCTAAACTATTAATTAATCCGTTTGCATTAAACGAAATTAGTGAAATACTTTTTGGTTTACGACGTCGAAGTAGCCTGGATCTCTAAATCTGTCTTCTATTCAAAGTTGTACCGTCGGGACAGCTATGTTAAATTTCCACATCGATTTTGGGCCGAATCGTAACGGGCGCCGCTATCTGGTGCCCCTGAACGACTACCGTCGATGTCTATGTTTCGTGGTCAATCCTCTATAGGATTACCGTGGTACTATATTGCATACGTATTTGATACATTTCGGAAGTAAAACTTTGAAAAAGCGATGTTTTCTCTTTATTACTTATAAATTCGAAACTCATCTATATAAAAATAAGATAGTGATTATGTTCACGCACGTCGGGGTGAGCAGGAACGTTTTCGTCACAAACACTTACATATTGTACCTTACGCATTTTTCGAGAATATACGCTAATGACGTATTTATGCACACTCTCAGCCGATATAATAGCAGAATTCAAAGAAATTGTATGCAATGATTGTAGTGTTATATTCTTTGACAAAAGACACTCATTAATGTTTGAACTTAAGGTTTTAATGAATTGCGGTCGAAGTTCGACCACAAGGCGTCCGCTAGTTCACTTAAATACAGAAATGGAGATATCAGAAGAAAGTGTTTTCGGTAACTTCTCCGTTGTGTCACTTGATTTCTTTCATTGACAACCATATTTAGTACGTTAGTACCTTTTTCCCGACTGTGGCGAAGGTGAAAAGGAAAGCCATGTATTTAACCCGTATATATGTATGTACACATGTATGTCTGTTCCATAATATCAGATTTATGCTATATTTACTTACTTATTATAACTTAGTACGTGTAAGCCTCCGGCTGGAAATGCTTTAAATCATGTTGTTTCCATCTTTATAGACAGGATATTTAGAAAGACAGCATATAATCTTACAGGAAATATTTTTAATTAAGAGAAGTAATAATATAATAGATTTTTTTCGTTGTAATATTAAAAGTTTTGGCTCAACAATTAACAAAACACGGAACTATTGAAAATATCATGTCTGCGATAGAGAAGCCCAGTCTTCTTTCAGCAGGGCCACGCTTTTCTCCGCCACCATCATGATGGCGGCTTGGGGGTTGCCTGAAATTATGATATGAAAGAGTGTAATTCATAATTTCCGTTATAATATTTATCGGTCGATCGATAAATTTGTTACTTAAATATAGTATACCGAATAGTATATTCATGATCAATTGATCATACGAATGAAAAATAATATTTATTATGTCCTACTTTACACTTCCTTTTAGGAAGAAACCATATCTATATATATATACAACAAATGAATAATTATTGAGAAGTATTGCAGTGAACATACCCCTACAAATGAGAACGAGTGACGCCGCATCCTTCAGAACCGCGTAGATTAGCGATGTGAACTATGCTCGATTATGCCATACTTTTGACTACTGATTCAAATGATATTCTTTATTTTACAAAATTGTGAGTGAAATGTAGTAAATTATGCCTCTAGGCAAAGAGGCGCATAATCTACTATGTATACATCCATCGGATACATACACAAAATAGCTCAGCTTTTTTAATTATTACCTTGTCTTTACCCTTTTGTGTTTACCTTTACCCGTTGCCGATACTACGCCTCCCGTACATACAATGGGTAATACATAGACGTAAGCACAGGTGGGAATAACGAACCACTAGCACATGAGAGGGTAGTCGTATTTTTTTTAAATCAAATATTTTTTTGTGTTGGTTCACGTAATGATTCGAATTATTCAGGTCGGTGGCCCCGTTGTAGACATACAATGCGCTTGAAGTTTGGCACTTCCTACTATTACCTTGAAAATTACTATATTTTAGAAACAATTCAGAGTGGTTGAGCTATGCTGTAGTCCTATTCTATATCCTATTCGTAGCCAAGAGGCCGGCAACGCACTCTTGACCTAGAGGCTGCGAGTGTTCATGAACGGCAATGACCACCTACTACTCTCTGGTGTCTCTGGTAAGTTCGTTCGCCCTCGAAAATGCTATAAAAATAATTACAGTCAGTCATTGGGGACCACAGACAGATGCGAAAACTTGTACTAGGAAATGACACTGTTTTTATTTGGATTTTCAAATTAATAATAGGTCCAAAATTTAAATGATTCGTAATTTGTAAATTAAAATCGTTAAGGGTCTCTTCGATCACGTCTTTTTTAAATGACTTTAACTAAAAGTCACTTTAACCATTTAAAAAGGGGGGTGAAATGCATAATTAATTTTAAAGGTATTCTGTCAGATAATCATTTATCGGACCCAGACGGCTTTACGAAGAAAACGTAGCCTGGAGTATAATATGTATAAACGTTACCTGTAGGCGGTATAGGTACCACAGACGCATCCATCACTCGAACACCTAAAATATTATAAGAACTGGTTAATGTCAGTACAATATGCCATACTAACGAGAAGTTATATATTTAATATACTATCGTCTAGATTAGTTTCATGTTATTCACATAGTAATAACGTGTGTTCGATAGAAATGTGTGTATGGGCTTAAACGCTGGTCTTGAGTCCATCCACCCACATACCAATAGCCTGTACCTACATATTGTTAACTATATTTGTATCTATTTTAAGGAATACTTATTTTATTTTTTATTAATGTTATTACTTCAAAGAGTATGGTCTTGGAATTGGCTTTTTGAATGACATGACATTTTTTTTTAAATCGATCTTTTAAAGATAGTGTAGACAATTCCAAGGAAAGTGTGGATTAGGTATAAACACTGGCTACAATATGTATAATTTTAAGAAAAATAATAAGGGAGCAAGCCAACAAAACTAATGTGGTAACTATTTGCGGCAACGGAGAGTGGAGGCTATGAATAGTCAAATGAAACAATATTACAGGGCGTTTAGACAAACATATTTTAACAGAGTTCTTCCTAATATGTTCATTGATATAAAAACTGATACTAGCCTTATATGTGTCTTATCTCGTTTGTGAAAACCATGAAAACCTGATATAATTTGAACTGATAAAATTATGAACTATAAACAGTCCCAATTATCTCTACGGCACAAAGATGAAATATGAGATTGCAATTTTTAACTGACATACTCGACGCTATGATAAAGAGATTTTGGAGGTAGTCAAGACAAACGGCGTATCAATAAAAGCTGAATTGAAGCATTAATTAACCAAAATATAAGATAAAGTATTCACTTCAACATATTTGCGTGTTGGGAAAAGCCAGATGATCAAGTTAAAATACTAAAGGCAAAATTGTAAAGTCAAAACTTCGAATTCGAGGGAAGATAGAGACATAAAGAACTGTAATCAGATCTAGCAGCTGACTATAGATTTTCAATTGTGCTGTGTGATGTAGAGAACATCTCGGATGTCAGCGAACGCGAGATTGAGATAACCCTCATACAAATGAAAAACAATACGGCATTAGGTGAGGACGGAATTACTGTTGGCTACTGAGAGTGGGTAGAAAACCAGTACTCAAAGTCCCCAGAAGTTACTTCATTTCATTATATTGGAAGGTACAACGCAAGTAATGTAGTATAGATGTGAGGTTGTGTTATTCTTCAAAAAATGAGATAATATTTTTTAAAGAACTATAGACCTGAATGAGCAGGTTTCCAAAAGGTTTCAACACTATGATGCTAAAACTTATGGAGGTTTCACACACACATACACACAAAACTTATTCTTCCAGATGCGAGTCCAAAAGTATCAGGAGTTACATTAGAATGCAATAGATACGATGAATAGTTCATCATATATATCTCGTCTAATATATACGTCTAATTAGGCAAAATTTTAATAAACTGCTAGTCTTTTAAATATTATATCACACAGTATAAAAAGTTATATTCTCGACCAGCCCAAGTCCATGCACTGGCACGCCATCCACTCCACGCACTCACCCTTGACACTGTAGACCCTCAGGCGCGTGTCCACGACTAGCTCAAAGGCGGCGGTCCCGTACTGGTGGTTCTATGGGTCCATGTACTAACGCGTCATACACGCCACGTACTTACCCTTAACATTATAAACCCTCAGACGCGGGTCCACGACCAGGCCGAGGGCGGCGGTGCCGCACTGGTGGTTCTGCGGGTCCGTGTACTGGCGCGCCATGCACGCCACGTACTCGTCCGACCACTCGGGGCCCGCCCGCAGGCATCGGGACGTGTATGCTGGATCCGATCTGATGCCCCATTTGCTTTTGAGTACCTAATGTTAAATTCAAAGTATGATGAAAAGTGGTAACGCAAGATAAATTACCATAAGAACTTCTTTTACTTCTATAATCCAAATATCTATTTATTTAATGAATTGTTGCAAGAAATAATATTATAAATAATTTATTGAAATACTGTAAAAGGATTTCATAATTATAATGTTACCATGTGCTTATCCATAAACAATTCCTTTCAAGATTTTTAGACTAAGCCTTTTTGTTGTTCTACCAATGGAATCATCTATCTACAAATCACTATTGTTAGATAGTATAAAGGGGGCATTCAATAAAAAGTGAAAATTAGTATTTTGCCGGTAACTTTCAATAAATATTATTTTATTTTTCGACATAGTCGCCTTTTAGCATATTTTGACACGACACACTTGACATATCTATTTTCTTAGACTAAAATTCCTTTGCTAAAAAACTATTCATCCTGAGCACCTAAAAATTCCTCTACTGTAACGACAATTGTTTCATCATCTTGAATTTTCGTCCTTTGAGATACTTCTTCAACCTTGGAAACAGATAGAAATCACTAGAGATAAGGTCGGGTGAATTTAGATGATGCTCATATATTTCTAAGCCAGCATTTCAAATTGCAGCCATGGCAACCGCAGACCTGTGAACCTAGACATTATCACGATGGAATAAAATAGTTTTTGGCAATTTTCTTACCCGTTTTTTTAGAATTTCCTTTCGCATTTTTTTACGTCTTCTGCAAACAAACAATCGCTATAGTAGTTCTATGGTCGAAGATATTCTATCATGACCATCCATTTACTGTCCCAGAAAACAGAGCCCATGATGTTTTCGTCAGAATGACTCGCCTTAAATTTCTTAGGGGTTGTAGATGATGATTTTCCAAGTTCTAGACTGTAATTTTGTTTCCAGATCATAAAAATGAAGCCCCATTTCATTCAAGATTGAAAATAGAGCCAAAAAACTATCAGAATTTTGTTGTAACAGTCTCAAAGAAGCTCGAGAAATGGGCAGCGTGGTTTGTTTTTGCGCATCAGTAAGCATTCTGGGGACCCGGCGCGCTGAAACTATTAAATCCACAAACATTCCTATAAGATGCTATGCACATTACCAGCCACATATTTTTGTTTCTTCGGCTATAAAATATAACGTGATACAATGTTCTCATAAAACAATTTTCGACATTTTTTACATTCTTCGATCACTATTGGGCGACCCGAGCAAGGTTCACCTTTGGTGGATGTTCTTCCACGTTTGAATTCGGCGCGCCAATGGGCAACTGTAAAATACAGTGAAGTATTTGTTCCCAAAATATCTTATAACTCTTAATTAACTCGTTCTGTAGTATTTTTTTTTAAGTACAGGTACTCAATAACCTCACGCAATTATTTTTTTTCCATTTTTAACAAGACGGTACGACATAATACAATGGAAGAACTTTCATTTTTAAAAAACGAAAGATATTCATATTATTTTCTTTTTTAAATCTAATCAATATTCCAGGTTTTAAGCCAATATTCATTTTTTTGGTACCCAAAAGGGTTTGTATCTCATTCACACTTTATAGTAAACGCCCTTCGTATTAGAAAATGTAAAAAAAAATTGTGTAGTTAATTTGTCCTCTCTGTACCCTTTAGAATTTGGTATTTGGTAAAAGTAAGCGGCGTTAAATTGTTTCACGAATGAGGCTAAGTCTATACAGGATTATAGTGTTTAAGTGAATAATCTGGCCTATCTATCTCGCTCCAACACATGTGTTTATGTGCTCTTTCGTTGAAAATGTCGTCGTACACACGTGTTTATCGTGCACTGTGGCCGGTCACGCAGAGTCAACGAGTGTATCAAGTTCCTTTTGCCAATAGCCGTACTTTTGTCGGCCGGCGCTTTGATATTCTTTGAATGCATTGTTTTCCCATTAGATAGTTGTACAAAACTTTGTTGTCATCCTCTTGCAGGACAGCGTGCATTTAAACTTCCTCTTTTTGTTGGCTAACATGCTTTACGACATTTTGATGAGTTAAACAGTTGGAGTCACCAGGGCTGTCGGAGGAGCTACCGACTCCATAATTCTCTGTCGTTCAATTGCTGAAGTAGACTGAGTTAAAGTCAGACTACGGTTCCTCGTTCGCTTTCCTTCCTATTTTCCTTTCAATATCTTAATCACGATTTAAGATCAAATTTTACTATATACCGCCATCGAGATTCAATCATTAGAATAGAAAATTTGAATTATCATAAAACGCAGGTTTATATTCAACTTTATTCTGTGACGTAAAAACGCACTACGCAACCACTTTTCGGTGAACACACTATGCACAAATGTCGCCAAGATAGTTGAAATCACGACGCAAGGATTTTTGTATATATGCCTCCGAGCGACATCTATAAAATTAAATGTAAAGAAAGTCATAACTACGTCCCCCTTAGTTATATACACAAGATCTTGAATATACGATGTTTGACATAAACAAAGATAATATCTACAACGTCGAAACGTGCGTATTGCCGGTATAAACAATGGAGTCCTATTCTGTTATTTATTAGCCAGGAGGTTGGATATTCTTTATTATTAGTTTTTCAATGGTGTTAGTTCGCAGCAATACTAAATCTATAGTCTCTTAATCATGATACCCTTATTTAATTGAAGATTCGATAATAGAATACATGTTACAATCGGCGCATAACTTACAAAAACACCCACATGTGAAGGCTTAAAAGCGAAGCTGCATCAATTGTCTCTCGGAGTAACAATATTTTTTTACCTCCCAATCACTGAAGCATTTACTCCCGCTAGATTTTGCTTAGATGACGGCGTTCAGAGAAAGTCTTTCACGCGGGCCAAGTATGACTGGCGGGCCGCTAACGAATGTCGTAACTCACCAGGTGGCTACATCCTAGAACCACGGTTCAACACGATATCCTAAGCAAAGAGCGAGTTGATTTGACTTAATTTGAAATCTCATAGATCAGTTGCCGGTGGTCAGAATTCGAATATGGCGCATTCTGGTTCATTGACAACCCCCTCCACTCACCGAGTGGACTGACCACTCGGCAATTACCGCTCAACTACATTGTTTTATGATTTAAAATTTTCAGTTTTGATGGTGCATAGTGGGACCAATTTTAAAATCACTGCATTCAAATATAAATTTTAAGCTTCGGGATTGTGTCGTCCCTCCTCCCTGTATGGGCAGTCCGAACAGTTTAAGAAATAGTGCTTTGAAAATATGCGTTACCGAGGTCACATTGTGTCGTATTTTAAGTATAAAAATAATTCAAATAATTTATGTGAAAAAAGATCACTTATCAATCAGAAATGTGATCTACAAAATTAAAATACATATAACATATCTTGGTACATGTAAATAAGCAAAGACAATAGAGTTCAGTATCGTTTTTTCCTTTGCTTGTCAACCAACTTTTTTTTCCTTTTTGTGTAATAGCAAATTTTAGCGTTATTAACAAAAAAAAAATGGTAAGTCTCCACTTTCGATCTAGAGTCAAAGTTTAGGAGTCTCTATCCATCGTTTTAATTTTGGTCTCAGATATACACAGAACTGTATAAAAACAGAAATGTATAAGAGTAGAAAAAGAAATCGTTCGAAACATGAAATTTTATGTACGTTTTCCTCAGTTATCCAATAATAATTACGGTTAAATTTTGACCACTGGGTGAACACTAGTATATACAAATGTACATCGGTCTCCACGATTTTTCTTATGTGCTGTGCGGAGTCCTTGAGCATCTGCATGTCGTCAGGGTGGTCGAAGTAGTTGGGGTAGAACAGCGGCGGCTCCAGCGGGTCCGAGGAGTTCAGCGTCAGGTAGCCCACGCTGCGGGGCAGCAGGGCTATGCCGGAAATCCTGAAAAAAAAAGCTCTTACTAAACAAATACATTCTGTGTGTCTCTGTAAGCTTTAATTCTGGCAATTTTTTTCGACGTTCAGGTTTCATAACAATTCTTTTTTACTGTCACAGTGAGCGATAACTGGTATAATTACAACTATAATTTCAATAGATCGACTAATTCAATTTTAATTCACTTTAATAAGCACTAAAAATCATCAACTTGAATACATTTTTTTAAATTTTACTTAGCCTGAACGGCAACTACAAAACTTACGATATATTTCTGGGTTCGTTAGGCTGACATCTCTTCATAGGTTCTCCGATAGCTCCGGTCCTGGAGCACTCGGCGTATAAGCCGTTGAAAAAGAACTGCAAGTCAGGCTGACGCCCCTCTCTGTCTCCGAGACTGGAATACGTCAGTCCCGACACCTGGAACATAAAAATGAGTAACTTGGCACCTGTAATTTCCAACGTATCTATTCCGCGTCGACCGACCTCATACATTCCTAAATGTTAATATTTCGTATTATTTGTGCCTATATAACTCTGACCTACTATTTAGGTCGACCTATTGACCTACTATAAAGTTTTCTCCTTCAAGTATGTCACGTCTGTAACTAGCTGGGACCTTGCATATACAAAAGCACGAATATTTTTTTTTTATTTTATGCCTACGATTTATTCGAGATCTGTGACATAAATTTATTATAAAATGCCTAAAACTCTATAATAAAATTTGTGAGATATTTCACAAGGTATTTACACAAAAGTACGTCATGATTTTAAATAATGTAGTTCAAAAGTTGTAAGATTTATAGTAGAAAAAGAAATTATGACGAGAAAGTTCACTATCTTGTAAGTATTAACGAATGTAAGTGTACATATTGAATAGGTCGTCAAGAGGTGCCTTCAAAAATCTTGTACAGATCAAATTGATGCCAATATTTTCTTGCACCAAACGGAGATCTGTGCTTTCTGCACATCCCTCTGGCGAATAGGCGTGAGCTTATTGTGTCCATCAAAGATGAAATTTATGGATTTAAATAATGACCAATTGAAAGAAAAAATCAACCATTAACAATGAAACCGTCTTATACACGGTCCATATTGCTGTAGAGTCGCCAACACCGTGCACGATGAAAAACGACTCTTACCACAGACGTAGGTTTATAATTAAAATATTGTTTGGTAGACACGCTGTGACCGTTTTGTATCGCCTCCTACTTTTTTGAATAAGAAAGCCTGGATGTAGGTAAACAGACAAATTCTGTAAGCTTTAAAAGTTTGAATCGATATTGTTATTACGTCAAAATTACGTCAATCGACGGCGCGCTTATCAACATACCGGAGTCGATTATCAACATACCGGAGCTCGAAACATGGCGCATCCGATATTGATCACAGACAATACTTGTGACACAAATGCATATGCGTGGTGGTCAGTAGTGTGTGGTTGTGCGTGTCGAAAATGCTTCGTTTTCGACATATTATATCATAATTAATGTGTCGACATAAAGTCCATAGTCGAATAAGTCATAGTTTTAACGAAAGCTTCTTAAAGCAGACTGGTTTGACAAATATAGCTCAGAATGGAGTCAGGGTGCTTCGCCACGCCGTTGTCACGCCGCTACGTATCCCGCAGTAATACAGCGTGTTACGTTCACATTTCAATAGTGACACATTGCCCACGCTTTCGCACTCCTTGTGCGCCACCTTACACAAAAAACGCGTGCTTGTATATATTATTGAAACTAATAAATTCAAATGTCATCCGTAAGTAAATAAGTGTGAAAATAGTATTATTGTGCGTTATTATTTTATTCATACACAAGAAGTTTCGTGCGTTGGCATAAATCGTACTTTCGGGTCGACGTTTATTCGTATTTTTAACCGACATCAAAAAAGAGTAAATACTATGTTTGACTGTGCAGTGTATAAGTAGATACTATATATAGTATCTACTTAAGAAAAATTTACATTTTTCTTACCTTATATAAATTTTAACCTGAATATTACCTGAGTTATGCCAGTTGAGCTCATGATACCTTCTCTATTTAGGAGATATTTTGTAGCGACGGACCAGTCTAAAATTCTAGTATTCTTGTCTTTTTCCATTATGAAATAGAAATTTACACCCAGATGGTTTCTCAAGTTTTGTCCAACGTTAGCCAAATCTGCTACCACATGAATGTCGTGCTTTTTTAAAGTCTCCTTGGGCCCTATTCCTGATAGAAGAAGGATTTGTGGGGTGTTCAATGCGCCTGCGCTGAGAATCACCTGCCAAAGAGAATACACTTAAATTGTACTAGTATTTATATTTGAAACGCAAGCCGTTCGATCAGATTTTACCATTACTTTCATTTTTAAGGATTATTTTAATACTAGCTGCGCCACGCGGTTTCACCCGCGTGGTGATGGAAGATTGTGATAATGATGATAGAAAGTATTTTATTTTTTTCGTCAATTTTTCAATTTTTTTTAATATTATTATGCTATTCGGGATAGAGACCAATCCAACAAATTAAAAATCATGAAAATCGGTCCAGCTGTTCTCCAGTTATGTGTTCGAACAAATATATTGTATATTATATGTAAATTGAAACTAAGTATTTTTTATGATGATCTCATTAATATGTATTATAGGTATTATAAACGCTATAGTTTGTAGGGATAGATAGATACGGAAGTATATGATGATTGATGGTAACGCAAAAGTTATAGGTAGCTACTGAAATATACTCCTATAAACTATGTTAAACGATTTATTTCGGTCTGTATAAACATGCATATTTTGCGATTTAGAAACGCGTGAACAAGCCACGTGGAGCTGACCGTGGGAAAAACATTGCATGCTCAAATGTATGCCTGCTACCTTTAAGGTTTAATGCCGCCGGACCGCACCATAATATCGCACACTTCCTTGTTTATCTTTATAATTATTCAAATGTTTGTCCATATGATGTAGTGTAAAAGACAAAGTTTATCTACTTTAAACACCAGATGCGATAAAAATATTTATTTTAATATAAGGATCAATTTGTTACTACCAAATGTGCGTTAGAAATAAATTATCAATTTTTATAGTATTTATGGTTCACTATTTTGGCGATAATGGCTTACACATAAAAGATAGATATATGCTGTTAGCGTTTTTGTAGCGCACGCCAGAAAAGCTCGCAGAAGACAGATTTTTTTCCTACTTGACACTTATCGTTATATTTTGGATAATTCACACTATATCTTTTAAATTATAATCTATGTGTTATTCTAATATGTAAGCTATATTATTGTAAAGTTTCAAAAAAATCAATTAAGTAGTTTTTGCGTGAAACAGTAACAAACATACATCCATACATTCTTACAAACTTTCGCGTTTATAATATTATTATTCTAATATTGTTATTTCTTATTAGAATGTGGCAATGAATTAAATTCTTATATTTTTTTTTGTTATTAATCTATTTATTTGGTTGTTCTTCTTAGAGTCTGTAAGAAGGAACAGAAAAGCTGAAGTCTAAAATGTTATAGTTGGTGACATTTAAAAATAAGATGTAAGATGTTACAATATGGTGTAAAAATGGAGGACGACAACTTGACTGTAGCACGAAGATGGGTTGACTCGACTGGGAGATACCATTCTCTCATATAATACAGACGTAATACACTTCAGGTCTGTATTCTATTTATTTACATTTCATCCAGTGAGTGAGAATTTGGGTGGTCCCTTCCTCCTCTATCAGCTGATTTCTCCTACATCAGATATTCTATTCCTACCCAAGACGCCGGCAACGCGCTAATGACTTTGAGGTTAAGTGTATCCATGTGCGGCGATGATCATCTACTTTTTGGTACCTCGCAAAAACGCTTGCCCCTCGAAAATTTTATATCGAAAGGATTAGTTTTTTTTACAATAATTGTGGCAATAGAATAAAATAATCATGTCAAATCAAAAGGTTTTTTTGGGTTTTCCATTATGACGCATTACCTCTTTGGTCACTTGTACCACATGGGTTTCCCCTCCGCGCAGATACTCTACGCCCATGACTTGGTCTCCGTCAAACAATAGCCTGCTGACGTGGGCGCGCAGCGTCACGTCCAGATTGGTGCGGTCAGAGGCGGGCCGGAGGAAAGCTCGAGACGTCGAGTAGCGTGAACCGTTACTGCAAACATGTCTCAAGCTCATCGCGCAGGACAGTTGTACTTTTCATATAAAATAATGTGCGAAACAATAAAAGTAAACCACTGTCTTTGATTATAGATGCATTTTTTTTAGGTTTACGTATTTATTTGTTCACTGCACCTTCATATTTTATCTAGTATACAAAAAACCGAAAATCAAATACAATCCAACGTTGATTTAATATTGGAATAGAATAATAGTGTTCATTACAATTAGCAGTTCTTTTTTAATTTTCTCTTTCACTTTATGATTACACTGATATTTAACTTCCCATATCGAAGTACAGATCGTTGGAAGGAGTGCAGACGGGTGTACGTTTTTCTATCAGCCAAGACTTATTTCTGCGTAGTAAACACACGTCAGACATTAGGTAAATCCTCACTGGAGTAAAATCTGACGTGAGTGATTACGAAGTAGTTGCTTATGAAAGAAAAAAAGAATAGAAAAAATAGTGCGTGGAGTCCCTCCGCGCGGAAGCAGTGAAACTTCGTAATGTGGAAATGAAAATAAGAAGGGGTAGAAATTGCTTTTTTCGTCGCACGTTACAAGTGCGAAAAACAATTGTGAGACGAAATCTACTGACTCACTCTCTTTCTCTCTTCTACTTTCTACCTTTGTGTATCTTTCTTTCTTTCTCCCTCTTGCGTTGGAACATTGGACGCTACTCGTTGCTAACGCTCGCGCTGGCCTATAACAGGTATACTACGCGCATGCGTTCGAGTGCCACTCATTCACTCTCGCTCTGTCTCTTTCTATTCCCTCTCCCCAGGAGTGTTGAACGTTTAACGCAACAGTGCTTTCATATCCTGTCCATGGTAGCGTTAAAAGTTAAACACAACCTTGTTGGAAGTCGTATTAGAAGTTTTACTTCAAAAATAACACATAAATGAAACGGATCGATGTAGACACGTAGGTACGATGCAAGCGAATCGATCGACGATAGGAATGAAACCACATTACATAAAGGAAAAGGGCATGAATATTTTTTTTGTTATATCTTTCTAATACATCGCTATCTCGATCAAATATTGGGATCCTTTTGAAGTACGCAATTTGGAAGTAGAGCTTACTGACTTTAAAAATATTATTAAATGATAGGCTTATGTCATCATTGCAATGGACGAAAAACCGTCTATCCAGCATTATTCAAACAAACCCGTGACGACAACCGCCAACTTACTGGTTGAAAGCCTGAGCGATGGCGAATCCTCCATCAGCGTTGGGATCGTTCATGTCGGAGACGACGGGGAAACCCGCTTCCTGCACCGCATCCAGTATGTCGAAGATCAATTTTGGCTGATGTTTGAACTGAAAAAAGATGTATAAATAGGAGGGTTTGGACATTAGATACCGTTTTAAGCCTTGACCTAAAATTCAAATATTATACAATAGGATTGCTAACAGTATTGTAATAACCTAAGCCGTACACCAACATGAACCAAAAGCAACTGTGCGTAGCTAGTGTAGTTGTAAATTATAACATTGGATACAGTCAAATTCCTCATAATAATAGAAGCAAAGGTTATTTTGATATGATACAGTTTCAATTTTTATAAGTACAAAAAAAAGAACAAGCATTTTAATCATAGGTTATAGCAATATAGATGATCGCATGTGGTTTACCAGGTGCCATCATTGCTAGCGTTCAGTAGCATAGTGATGTCATTATTTTGAGCTAGGTTTGGCTCGCAGCTCCGCCCGCGTGGACGTACAATTCCTACATCTTTTATATCGATCGATGACGCTGTGTCTACCGCAATCTCTATTACCGTGTTCCTCTCGCTTTGGTCTTTAGAGGCGTAATAATAAGAGTGTGGCGTGATTTAAACCCATGAAGACACGAAATTCTAAAAACGCTCTTCCATATTCAGTTATAGTTCTCAGTTTAAGAGAACTTTCCTTAAAATTCGGCTTCTTAGTGATATGTCAAGATAAAACACATATTACTTCTTAAATTAGACCGCCAATTGTAGCTGCATTCATTTCCGTGGAGTAGGCATTGCGTGTTGCCCATGCATGAATGATACTTACAATTTTTGTTTGTTTGTTCACACAAATAAACAAAAATTTTAAAATTGATTTTTTTCATTTTTATTACACGTATAAAATTAGTTTCTTATAAATGTATCTCAAACACAAACATCGGTCAGTTACAATTTTATTATATGTATCTGTGCTACAAGTTTTTTCATGATTTTATTCTTTGCGTTAGCTGTCAAACCTATCATTTTATAAATTTGTACTTTCTTTTCAGTTTTAATTATACTGTTTTCATTCCCATTTCTATTTTTGTTTTGGGGCAGTCGTTATTTATTTCCACTTTACCGAAACGTAACCATAATTTCATAAAAATATGCTATTCACTTACAAGTTTAGTATCAAATATAATCAGTTCGCCCAGTTGACCAGTTCATATTTTTATTACGCAAGATTCCTTAAAGACGCAAATATTAAAACACAGACCGAACGGTAAACGAGCAAACCATACTTATACAAAAAATTAAAATGCCTGCACACAATATCTTTACATGTTGTACGGGCATGGGACCTCCTGCCCCGTGGTCTTTTTCGCTGACCACAGTGCCCATCTGCTTGTTGTCCTCGCTTTTGTCAAAGAACGGTCTGACTTCGTCCCAGGACCAGCCGGTGGCGTTGTACAGCCTGACCCAGTCGTCGTAGTCGGCTTTGTGCCCGCGATGGTACATCATGCCGTTCAAGACGCTAGTACCGCCTGTAAAATACATTAGCAGTTCACTTTCATTTCACTGTGTATATCATATTTAGTGTGATAGTCATATGCTTTTCCTGTCCCACTCTTCAAAAATCATTGGACGTCCTCTACCGGGCATAAGCCTCTTTATTAAACTCCCACGACGTACGATTCTAGAGTAATTGTGACCGACTGTGGTCTGCGATACCTGCCCGGTCGTCGGTCCACCGCGTGCGAGATCGTCCTACATTAAAAAGACCAGTTCCTGATCGCTACTTGAACTTGCCGCCCATTACCGCTTCAAATGAATGATTCCACGAGCTATCATTCCCGAGAATTCCTTCGTTTGAATTTTATTTGGCAAATGAACCCCAAGCGTAGTTCTTTTTATTGCACATAAAGTGATTATAAGTTTCTTGATGAAACGAACAGCAAAGGATCTCATCTGGCATCCATACATCATAACTAACAACGCGCACTATTCTAAAACTATTGTGTTTACTGAGCTCTATTAGACTTAAATAAGAAAATATAAATTATTATTTTTTTACCACATTTTCCTACCCAACATTTGTATAGTGATTGACACTTAAAAAAAAATTAATGAGTAATCTTGTGATTGAACAATAGTTGGAATTCAATAGGCCTTATGTGCATCCTCTAATTCTGACCGATTTAACTTGAACATTCTAAAACTATGTGATTACATTTGGATAACAAAAAAGTAGGTACTTAATAATCCATTTAAATATATACCCAACATCTTTCCTCGTGGCCACATACATCCCTGGTCGCCCTGGTCGATACACACGTCCTCTTGAGGCTGTGTCCGGTACATCCAGTCGACTTCTGGATTGTTCCAGTAATTTCGGTAGAAGCCCGGCACCGTCGATGCCGTTGGTTCGTCACCGCCAGCTTCCAGTAATAGCACCTGAGTGGATTTAAAGTTTATTGAATTAGACAATGGCCGTTTATAACGAGATGCTGCATACGTTTTATAAACATAGCACATGGCTAATTTTAACAAGTACGTGCTGATCTGACATAAACCTGGCCTCGTCTGGTAATTGTCGGAGTACCGTAACTAAAATACTGTGCAAAAGGCTTTCTTGCTTAAAAAATTTAAGATATTTTACGATAATTTTACGATAAGTATAACTATATATATAGTTATACTTATCGTATTTTTATTATATTCTACTTTCGCTTATATATATATATAAGCGAAATACAACCGATTGAATGACTGACTGACTGACTCATCACGAGATCTTCGAAGCTATAGGTTCGATTGACTTGAAATTCGGCATAGTTATTCTTTTTGGAAAGTAGATGCTCAGTGAGAACGGATTTTACGCACATCCTATCCAAAAAAATCATCATTTTCTATATATGCAAGCTGAGCCGCGGGCAAAATCAACTAAGATAATATAATTGTTACAATTTATATAATGATCAAACTATATTTGAAATAGAAATCTGTTATGATTCCATTGAGGGGCGTGAAAAAATGTCAGGACT
Source organism: Eumeta japonica (assembly GCA_005406025.1). NCBI lineage: Eukaryota > Metazoa > Arthropoda > Insecta > Lepidoptera > Psychidae > Eumeta > Eumeta japonica. Next base: position 218,992 of record BGZK01000779.1, read on the forward strand.
GAGGCTTAAAATATTATGGACTTAATCATGGAGACCGCATCAGGCTACCAATAGTCGGACAAGTCGTGGGTGAGGCAGCAGTTGAAATATGTATATCAAATTCTAGAAACAGACAACGAAACCATGCATCAGGCTAGCGCATATTTGCACTGAATAGCACCTAGCCACCTTACACCGTAAACTGGTCTTTTGTAACGATTTTTTATGACTTATTTGAATAAATAGGCTATAATGGGTTTCAGAGAAATTAGCACTCGCGCTGCATTTTGTGGTCACTTCGCCGACAAAATAAGTAAATTTAGAAGATGCGTTCTTGTGTGTAATCGATTTTAATTACCTAGTTTCGGCCGTGCGCTAAAAACTAGATATTCCGACTTTTGTTTATGCATATGGTTCGGCGTATGGTTCTTTTAATAAAACATTATTTAACTCTGTTAGATTGTAAATAACTTGACGTTTAATATACATTTAATAATTAGTAGAAGTGGTTATAAAATGATTCCAGAAAGAGATAAGAATACTTAAATTGTATGTAAATTATGTCAGAAATGTACTTCCGAGAACTGCAGCATTGGCAAAAGGTACAGCTGTTACATTTTAGGGTGTAATAAATTCTCATTTTTTAAATTTAAAATATGTAAATAAGCATATATTTAAAATACGTTTTTCCATCGACATCTCTAGAACAAATCAACTAATTTTTATGCTATTTATAGCAAACGATACAGCTGTTTGGGGAAAAAAGCTGATTAGATTTTAGAATCGATCGGTAGAATAATGTAAAAATTGTTTCAGAACAACATTTTCCTTCAAAATTTTGACATCTTAAAATTTACCAGGTAGAATTAGTTCAAATTTTAAGGAAGTATAAGTTGAGTGGCCACTTTTAAACTTCTTACTTTAAGCACAGCGTGTTATATACCAGAATAGAGCCGCTGGATTCGTTAATTTGAGGGGGTTTGGGATTGCTTTGTGCGGCCGCAGGCGCGCGTGCGTCGTCGTCTGGCGCGCTTTGTATGAAGCGAGCATTTTGTAGGTACCTACTTTATGCTTCGCCAGTGACATGTCGACCCTCAATAACAATAGAGATTTATTGTAACAGTAATTAGTCAGTAAGCAACTTTGGATTTTAGAATACCTACAAATATATTATCGTATGTATTTTGTTTCTTGGTAAATAACTCAAGAATTCATTTAATGTTTGTATTTCTGTGCTCCTGTTTTTTCCGTATTTTATTTTTTTATTTAATAATCCTACCTGTGATCCCATGGAGGCGTTACGTTTTGACTCACTTCCCCCTATATAAGAAAACATAATGGTTTGAACACCCTTTCTCCTTAAATCTTACGTAATATGAAAATATATCAATATTAATCGTTAAAAAAAATGAAATGCGTTGGTTTGAATAGAAAAGTAATATTTATAAATTATGAATCCTAAGTTGAATATTTACGTTTAATGTTTTACTCATAACAATTACGTGAATTAGTTTAGGTACTCATAAATCAATCAGCGAGTGAATCAACGATACGCGCGTTATTTGAAATTAAAATTTTACCGTTTTTTGTCTTACGTAAGACCTGTTTAGATTTTATACCCATTCCCTATACCTATGTAAGAAAAAAAGTGTGCGTGTATTTGTGTACACAGGCACGAAGTGAAACTTCTTTACGACATATCATTTTTATTTTACTTTATATGTATTTAAAATAAGTAGTTTAAGCAATAAAATAATTTTACGCTTAAGATCCACCATGTGCATTTACTTAACGCGCATGGCTGTGTATGTACAGCGGACCCCCGGTAATCCCGCCCCTGTCTAATCTGGCGCCCCTTGTAATCCGACATGTCTATCACTGTTGACTAATGTATGATTAAACATAACATGTCGGATTACAAGGCACTCTTTTTCAAAAATATCTGGACTATAGAGGGTCTTAGGCAGTACTCTATAATCTGCCACTGTATATTGATCTGTAATTTGTGGGATTACAAGGTATTTTTTTTCCAAAAAGTCCGGACTATAGGCGGTCTTAGGCAGTACTGTATAATCCGGCAAATTCCATGGTCCGACACTGCCCTGCAAAACGTTTGTCGGATTACCGGGGGTGCACGATATTCCACACACCTAATTGTCTTACGTAATTACTGTACGCCACCCAGTGTCGGACTGTTCATACAGTCGAGGTGGCGTTTGCCGGCCGGGCCCCAGCCTGCGCGGGCCCTACCTACCACACCTACTCTCAAGCTTACGACCTACATATAAAATAATTCATTCATACTCAGGGAGAAATCAAACAGACAAATTCGAAAAACGGTTGGCCAAGAAACCATCCCTAAAACTTTCTGGTATATAGCTCAGTGATATGACTTTCTTGTACAATTGTGAGTTCAAAAATTATAATGGCGCTTTCTATTTGTTTTTGTACAACAGTATTTATCGACTAATTAAATTATGGAATTCAATGTCGTTTTACATTAAGAAATGATGTCATTTCAAGAGTATTGCTTTATTAGAAAATTTGAAAGTCATTTTAAAAGGCAAACGATAAAGCCGATTTTGATCTATCTGATTTGCGACTTTTGAGGTAGTTTTCGTTGTATGAAATGATGAGTATTAAAATCGACATGTCAAAAAATTGGGAAGTTAGTTTGAAAAACACCTCTTTGGAAATTTTTGGCCAGCGGAAACTTTTAAACGCATCATCTGCTTTGTGACATTTAAAATTGTGTGTTCCATTTCAACCCTTATCGAAGGCTTCTGGGTAGGTTAAAAATTTATAATACCACCCGGGCCTTTCAAGCTCAGTCCAACCCTGACGCCACCTACGCCACGCTAGATAAAAATATGGAATCTCGTTTGTGTATAATGAATGGTGCAATGTTTGTTCTCAAAAAACTTCAGGATGAGCCCGGACACTACATCAGGATAAAGACATAATTCCCATCAGTTCGAGCCTCGGCGATTACAATTTGCAAGTTTGTATTATGTATTCAAATTAATTTTATAATCAATATATGTAGATATCTATTTAATTTGACTTATAATAATATTCTTCCGGATGGAGATTTCCGAAAAACCACCTGAAAAAAGTAAATATACAAGGGCGTAGAATTGTAAATTTAAAACCGTTTCTTGAACGACTGCAGGAATTCAGTGGGCACAGGCATCGTAACAGATGTAGTCCCAATAACATGGGAATTAAAGTAGCTGTGCTGAAAGCCACACCAAATTGAGACACACTGTGGTATGCAGTAACACGCAGTATGCAACGCACCACTGACCCTCGAATTCGTTCTTTCACGACGACTCCCTATCCAACAAATCGAATGAGGTCGTTGAAAGAGCATCTTTTGGTAGTTTTAACACTTCTGAGGTTCTGGTAGATGTGACTATCTGCATTTCCCTAAGAATTTGCTGATCTGACATGAAACGTATGGTAGAAATAACAGCACAACTATTTAGCGGAGACTAAGACAAATAAAATATTGACACTCACTTAGTAGTTCGATATCTGTCAATCCTGTCGAATCTATATTCAATTCGTTGGATAGGAGGGATTCGTAGCGAAAAAACCGATTCGAGGATCAGCGGTGCATTACATGCTACATGTTAACAAATATTGAAAGCGAGCGTCTAAGGATTTTTGCGAACTAACACTCCACACAGTCCAACATACCACATTGAATTATAATCTTATTCACATTGGGTGTCAGTATAATACATAGAAACATTCACATTCAAGACGATCATTCATTTTTATGTCAATAACAGTGGCGGCTGATGGGTTATCGGACTGGTGGTGCACTTTACTTGCTCACCGAATATTAAAATTAGAAAATGCAACAAAACAACAATTGACATAAAATATGTTTATTTTTTATACATTAAATCAATGCGACATTTTTCTGAAGCGAAATGTTCAATCATCTTTTTATTAAAATCGGGTATTGATTGTATAAATTTTTTTCAATACTGAGCACAGAAAGTGCATTTAGCCGATCCTGAGACATGGTGTTTCGGAGAAAAGTTTTGATTCTTTTGGATATTGCTTCTATACACAGAATCTAGCTGATCACGAATGTCGACCGTGCCTAACACAGACAAACTCATTACATTTTGTAGGTGTACTTGCGAAGAATCATGTTTTTTTTTATTTTTTCACTCAAATGCGTCAAATCCTTGATTCCAGTTTCTGTCCAAATCGATTCTCCGCCAAAAATAATGCAAGGAAAACAAAAGAATGCATTAAGACGCTCACATCCACACAACCATTTCTTTCTTTATACATTTCACTTTTAAAACTTCGCGTAAATGTTTTATTTTTGATTTGCACTCTTGTTTTAAATTTAAAAGGGCCGTGGCGGTCCGGCCAATTTTATATTCACTTTATTTTGAAAAGTCCTGTTATTTTCTTTAATATAATCAATGTTTACGCTCATTTTCACTAACACCACACACAGTATAGAATAAAAGTTCTATTATAGCATCGAAACAAAAACTAAAAACAATTACGATAATATAAACAAACAATAATTAACGCGTCACACATACAGTGAAACTATACTGATAACGAGTCGAGATGTCAACGATGGCCGCAGCCCTCGTGCGCTCGCCGAATCGCACGAGAATTTGTCGTTACAGGAAAATAAGTCTTAATAGTTTAGTAAAGCGCTCAAACTGTTTCACCATAATTGGAAATTTAATTTTTTATACGTATCTGTATGCTTAAAGATAAATATTAAAATGGTAATTTTAAAATAAAGATGAAGTAATATTTTGTAATTTTTAAATCTTTTGAATTGGTGGTTCAGCGCACGAGCGCACTTAAGGTACAGCCGCCACTGGACTCAATAATGAACACATTCTTTTTTAGGAAGGAAGAAAAGGAGTCCACGTCAGAAATTCGAGCGACATAAAATTGTGTGCAATGACAGGGCGATTTCACGAAAGCTACAATCGACAGTCAAAAAGCGAAATCATCATCGTAAAGTTTGTTTCGGTGACTCTTTGAAATTGTATAGGCCGTGAGTCTGTGGCCTTGAAATGTTGACGTAATCAAATGGAGAAAAACTGACTAAAAATCGTAAAAATGTGCCGCCCGCAGCGATAGGTTAACTTAATTATAACTTCGAAACGGACGGATGTATGGATGCGATTTTGGTATAACTTGGTAGCTGTTAAACCGTTCTAAATATTTAGCAAGTCTGAACCACAAAATTTAGAAATTACATTAAAAAAAGGAAAAATAATAAGAAATAAAAAATAGCAAACACGTGCGTGATACAACGGTCTGCATCCAAGCTCAATCATAAAAAAGGTTTTAAAAGAACGCACTAATAATGCCGAGCTGGGTCGTCAATACAGATCGAAGAAGAAATGACAGTCAGAAATGACGTCAGTCTTCGTGAATAAACGAACTGACACTGCCTACTCGAAATTTTTAGTATTTCTTTGGTGTAAGTAACGTGAATTTATGATTTGATTTTGCAATAACAAATAGACACTTAAATTTTATTTATTTGTATAGATAATTTATCTCATATTTAATTCACCTGACATATCTCATATAAATATAACAAGGATACGCATACGTTATGGAATGATATGGAACGATATGTTTTTGAATAAGTATGACTCGTGCATAACCGGGTTTTGTTTACAGACGACGGTCATTAACCTTAGGCGCTAAATAACTTTAGCCTTTATCAATATGAATTTAGTCGCATATTTCAATAACTGCACAGAAACTGTCACGTCTACGGCGAAACAAAGTTTCCACAATAATTTATACTTTTATTACTGCTACACTAAAGCGTTAATTTTACATCGGCAAAGAGCTTTGGAGAGAACTGTACATAATTCATATTTTTATCAATCGCCCACCTTCCAGTCGGGGTTTTCGGAGAGCCTGGCGGCGGCGACGGCGCCGGCGGTGCCGCCGCCCACCACCACGAAGTCGTAGGCGCGCGCGGGCGGCGCGTCCCGCGGCCGCCGGCAGGGGTCGGCCAGCTCGCAGCGCCCGTTCACGAACCGCTCCAGCACGGACATGAACAGCAGGAAGCCGCCGCAGACGTAGGACGATGCTAATGACGCGCCTGGGTCGCCGTACGGGCAAGGGCACGGCTGTATCGAAAAAAATAATATTTTTACCCCTTATAAATTTCCCAGTACATAGGAAATATTAAGCCAGGAACTTGAAACAAAATAATTAACTGCAATAAAACTTACAAATATTGCATGTATACCTATATGTGAACATGATAAAGGAGAGTACTTTTAACCTAAATTATAACACTAGTCCGTGTCTCCGAGGGCACATAAGTCGACCGGCTCGGTGCGTCCCCACCACATCGCTGACGACTGTCGTCAGCGGCTTGCAATGTGCGCGGCGCCGTTGTGGCTGGCTCAATGTCCAAGCCTCTGGATATATATATATATATAAAAGCCCATATGCGTATATATGTACCTTGGGGACTCCATAACGGCTGGACCGATTTTAATGAAATTTTCAGGAATTCAGATTCAAATTTCAAATATATCTTTATTTCATAGGTCACGAACAACACTTGAAATACGTCTAAATGCATCAAGAATTTACATTTTACTACATAGCTCTACCACTTTATTAATCGCTCGGAAGGCAGTTTTCCCTCAAAAAGAACGAGCGAGAAACTTGGGGATAGCCCTTTTCAATTTCAAATACATTATATTATGCAATCAAACATTTTATAACTTAAAGAGACAAATCCGCTAAAAGTCGAGCTGATTATGTTCATGAATATTTGTCCTCGAAATATTCACAAATTGTGTAACTTTTACTTTTTAACAAGTGATTGCTTAAAAATGATTTTAAATTTGTTTTAGAATATATATTATATATTTTCACGGATCTTATTGAACATGTGCACACGGAGCCCCCTAAATAAAGAATGACTATGTAGTCGATTGACATGTAAACACAATTTATTTTATTTCTTGGGTTGAATTTATGTCTATTACAATTTTTCTGAAAAAGTTCTATGTTCTATTTACATGTATTACATTTTCACATATAAACTGAAATATCAGAGCTAAGATCACAATTTCTTTAAATTTAATTCTAAGAGATACTCTAGATCCCAGCCTGTAAATAGTCCGAACAGCCTGGTTTTGCGGCGCAAAAATTCTATCAATATATGGGGCATTGCTTCACAGCAAGATGCCGTATGACATCGAGCTATGAAAACAATCAAAATTGACCAATATGGTGGTTACAATATCTGAAAAATTTCTCATCTTTTTTAACTGCATCTGCAGCAGAACTAAGTTTTTTCATCAAATACTTATATGATGGACTCCACTGGAGCCTGTTCTCCAGGGTAAATCCTGAGAATACATTAGTATCAACAAATTCTATTTTCTCATTACGTAATAGAATGGTGCCATATTCATGTTTTATACGCGGTAGGGAAAATTTTATAAATTTTGTTTTCTTTGTATTGATAAGCAAGTTAATTGCAGTAAACTATTTTTTTTACTTTGGAGATAGGAGTGTCATCTGCGAATAGTACTATCTCATGAATATCCCAACTACACTGAGTAAGTCATTAATATAAACAGAAACGGACCAAGGATTAATCCTTGTAGTACCCTCATGCGGACTACAGATTGTGATGATTTTATCTCATTAATATCCACCTTCTGTTTCCTGTTGCTCAAATACGATTTTAGGAAGCTGATTGACAGGCCTGTAACCACATAATGACAAATCTTCAGATTAGCCTAGCGGGTAATCCTGTGAAGTTTGGTAGCGATTAGTTCTACAAATTTTTTTTTGTTTTTTTTTTCAGCTTTACCGAATGGCAAACGAGCATTCGAGCCACCAGAGTATAGGTGGTCATCGCTATCCATGTACACTCGCAATTTTGGAGGAGTCACAAGTGCGTTGTAGATCTCTTCGGTAGGAATGTAGATTCACAATAGGATACCTGACGGAGGAAGGAGTGGGATAATGGAGAGAGGAAGAACTGATGGGAGGAGATTGTGGGAGTGTGTTATTGCACCGGTCGAGCCACCCATTTCGTACTGCAGCCGAGTTAGCAATAGCATCGCTCTACCAGAATAAATGGCAATTTTGAGGCATATTTTTCCTACAAATTAATACATTGTTTTGAAGTTACAAGGCACTGTGTCTATAGGTATTTCCTAAAACTTTGTCACATGAGTGCTCCTATTTATCTATCGGAAGTCATATAGCTATAGATAATTACTGCTGCCCGTGCGAAAAAAATTGTAGGAGGCAGTGCTTTAGCCGTATCGTGGTTAAAATTCGACAAGACAATAACACCGAATTGACAATCTCAAAACATACGCCCAATTCTTAAAATAAAACAAAATAAAATTTTAGTATAGATTCGTTATTAGTGAATTTGATCGTGTTGATTTCGTTTTACTACTAAGGATAATTTACTAAATGTGTCTATTGGCATTCGTCCGTGACTTACACAATCCAAAAAGCGTGGATACAGATTCGTGTTCCTGAACGAGTGCAAGGGGACAGTCGTTCTATTTATTACTATTTTCATGGTTATCTAGAGAAATGTGAGCATATGATGGAGAAAATTCATCACTATTATTAATGGGATCTCTATTAAGCGAAGAAGGACTCATACTGTAGGAGAATGGAGGCTTGATGACGAATTAAAGTGATATGAGATCAGTTCTGGATAGCGAGACCTGGGTCTAGAGAGTCAAAATTTGCGGAGGGCTAAAAATTTAAATGGCACCTGCACCTAAGACCTTTTTTGCAGATGTACACGTTATATAAATAATAGCGCAATTTTACGTTCACGCTGTCCCTAAACATCATTGCAATACGTGTAAACATTGCAATACGTGTGTACCTCAGTATTCCTAGCATAGATTGTTCAGAAGAAACATAATTTTCTACCTCGAAACAGGTGAAAAACTATTTGCCGGCAAACGTGAGCCAAAACAATTTCAATGCGCTTATGTTTCATTTATTGAGACACAATTAGTATTAAAAATTAAGTATGTAATATCATAGATGTTTTTCAATAAGCTAAAGCAAAAACTAAAATAATTCTTATTGATAATACCTTGTTATTGCATGCATCATATAATAATATTAATTTATTGTATTTGAAGTAAGTTTATAATCTGTATGTGCAAACTGATGACTTTGAATCGAAAAATTGAAAATCTCCTATATATACGTGAATACAATGTATTTATGAATATATTTATATTTAATTACAAGAAAGGCGGCCATTAACGCTGGTCTAGAGCGCCATCACTATCAAATCCATATCACTATGGTGGTAAAGTGATGCGGCACATGTCGTTGATACACGTTGGCAGAAAGAACATAAAGATAGAATAGTGCGATGGAGATGTGGTGCATGCGTGGCATACGTGGAGGATTTTCAAAGAGAGATATAGAAATAGGGACTGTTCCATAAAGAAAATCACCGATTAATGGTAATAGTTTCATTCTCATTTATTAAAAACTAATGTAAAAAATAACCTATTTCCGAGATGGTATCAAAATTGCCAATCCCGTTTGTCATTTTATAATAAGAAATGTACTTGAAAATTTACTCACTTCGGGCGTTAAAATCATTTCGGAGTCCGGCCGAGTGACGCTCCACCTGCGAATAAACTCGAAGTAAAAATTTATTCGGGACCCGTGACAATTTATAATAACGACACACATGCATGAAGGCGTAAAATACACTATCTGTCCTTAGATTAGTTTTTCGAACAGGTGTCGATACCTTGTCACAGGTGTGTTTTAAGTGCATAGCATTAAACTTCTAAATGTTTATAATATATTGATGTGATGTTTTTGAATGTCTTGCTTAAATAGTATGAAGAGAACCTTTGAGAGAATAAGCTTAGTCACGTTTCGTTTGCTTTTATGAAGGTATACGAGGTTCACTCTGGAATTACTGAGTTCCTGTCAAAACGCCGGTTTTCTCGCGTTTATGATTGCGCATGCGTACAAGTCGCTTCATTAAGTAAGCGCGCGCGTATTCACTTACCGCGTTTTTAAACGTAGATTTCGTAAAGTGTTTGTCTGTGAAACGAGTAACGTATTTGAAACGTGAACACTGGTGAGCTATGATGTCCTATGATTTTAAGGTCGGGTTATCTGAAGACCAATAAGTGTAAAGGTAGTGAGCTTTAATAATGAAGCGTCATCTCGAGCCACTGTGTTTCGATGATTTAAAGGATTTCGTAATGAACGCCACTCATTTTAAGGTGAAAAACGTACAAGAATGCTTATTTGAAAAGTCACCAGAGATAATGTCGCAGGTGTGCGTAAAATGATAAAAGATGACAGTCGATGCACCTACCACACGATTCAGAACAGTCTTAGGATTGGATCCGCAGCGGTCTATAAGATCTTGCGTGATGAATCAAAAATGAATAAGTTTGCCGCTGGGTTCCACACCGTTTTGAGTAACACAAAAATCCGAACGTGTAAGGATCAGCCGACAGACATTAAAGTTATTGAATAAAAGCGGTCACCGTGTAATATTAAAAATTCTAACAGGTGATGAAATACACATTCCCATTTAAAAAATAGGGTATGAATCTATAAAGATGATCCAACGCCAAACATCATGAACAAAAGTACGTGCAATGAAAAAAGAAATGTGAGCCGTGTTTTGCAAAAATACAGGCTTGGCCAAAGCTATTAAATTAAAAGTAGAGAAAACTGTCACGGTTGCTATCCAGAAGTTCTCCAGACTCTTAGAATTAGAAGCTTGTTGCACTACGACAACACACCTCACACCGCTACAAGCACTGTCAATTTTATGAAGGAAAATGACAAGAAGAAAACAAACAAAATAAGAAAAATCCTATTTTCCATTGTAATTTTTGAGCATCTGCCTGACTCACCGGATCTCACAATGTGCAACTTAGGGTTGTTTTTTTATTAAAAAACATTCGTTGTCACCGTTTTACGTCAGAAGAAGGCATAGACTCTGCTATTATTGAATATTTTGACTCTATTTCTGTAAATGACTTCCGCGATGATTTCCGTTTGTGGAAAATTCAAATACAGAAATGTATTGACGCCGAAGGAGCTAATTTGAACATGTGTAAACCTGTTTTGTCTTATTTGTTTAGTTTTCACGTATCTCAATAAGTGTTGGGGCAGTACTTTGAGGTGGGAAGGTCCACATATTTCTCCTCCAATACCACCGAGACGAGAGCCGGGTCCTGCAGTAGGACTTTCGTTTTAAATATTGCAAATATTTTGATAGCTATTAAAAATTCACAATTACAAAATAGATGTTATTTTAAACTTTTTAGTCTGTCTTTAAAACGTGGTAATTAAAATTTTCTTTTTATTTCTGTTATTGGTTTCCGCTTTCCGGTACTGCGTTGGGGAAAATTTTCAATCCATTTAAAATTACATTGTCTCAGATAAAAATTTAAAACGTACAGTGAAAGAAATCCTATTATTCATCTTCTTTCTCATTTTGTTGCATTGTCATTCAATTTTGAGCCATGTTTAAAATGTCAAGTCTCTAGCTCATCGGGAAGTTAATAAAAATCGATTACAAAGTATTACACGAATAGACAAACAAACAAACATACAGACAGACAAGAAAGCGAATTAATAAAAAAACGTGAATTAAGAAAGAGAGCATACTGTATATTCTGAAAAGAAAAACGAAAACCATGAAGACTAGTTGTTGTAGTTGAAACATGTAAATGCGTGATAATACATATCCTGCGTTATCGACGCGAGAATTACTAATTGGCAGAAGTTATGGTGATTATAACTAAGTCTACGAGGAGTTTGTGGATCATTACGTATTGTAATTTACTATAAAAGGGAAAGGCTTTTTTTATCCAGGACACAAAATTTATTTCCTATGATGAAAATTTATTTCATTCAAAATAGTTTCCTTAACGTCAAAAAAAATCATTACAAACGTTATAAAGAATCAATATCAATGAGAATACTCGTCAAGAAATACATCATTAATGTTTTTATCAAACTTGCAAGTATGGCATAATTGTAAAATAACTTCGGTGTCCGTGTGTTCTTCCTTCACGGCAGTCAGATACCATGGGTTTTTAAAAGTTAAATTTGGCACAGTTGTTTAAAAGAGTAATCGAATTGCGTACATAAATAAAAAGAAAATGTTTTTGAAGAAATAAAGGACAAAAAAACACAATTGATTTTCCTGGTCACCATCAAATTGAAACATCTTTAAGCCATAATTTCAAAATGTGAAATAGCTTATGTTTTGACCTGAATTTAACACATTTTTGCAAAAAAAGAAACCTAGAATTGCCGTCTTTCAGGTTATATCTAAATATATCGATGTGATAATTCTCAAATTGATAGTTGTAAATAAAAGGTGGATGTAAAAGACACTTTATAAGATTTGAAATAACCAGGTTAAATTTTCTATGAGCTACGTGCGAAGTGTACGCTGAGGGAAATACAACCAACCGCAGCGCCCGCCGTGAGAGAAATGAGATTACCGGGGCGCCTCTGGCAATGGAGTAAAATATTTAGGAATTTCGTGCGTAATTTCAGGATAAATAGCAATAAGATCGGGATGAGGCATAATATTTATTGTTATAAATTAAAACATAATACGCAAATATAATACTAAATAAAAGTTGACTTATCCGAGATATCTTCAGAAAAATATTGATGTCAGAACGTATTGAATACACAGGGATGGTTCCATTTTCATGTAACCACAGTTTCAAGAATATTTTATTTTTTTATTTTATTTTTTTGTCGATATGATGTATCTCCCTTGACACGTTATCAAACTTATTGTTTGATACGCGATTTGATACATTATTTTTCCTCTATTAACGAAAAATAAGTTCAGGTATGTTTTAGTTCATTTTCGTTAAGCATTTGCAATTTTAATATTTATGTTTTAAAATTATCATTTTAAGAAGCTTATTTCACGCCATCTGTTGGCAACGTTAACAGTTAAAAGTGCCATGATGGGGACGGAGTCTTTGAAATCAACATAATAAAATATAACGTATAAACAACGTGTCAATCATGTAAATATTTTATTTTACTAAATATTAATTACGATTCTGTACATTTTGTGCTATATATTTTTTTAAACAGTTACTGGTATAAAGTTAGTGGTAGGTAACTCATTAAAGCAAGCACATTATCACTGCTAAAATTATACACTCCGATTTAATGTTACATCCTTTGAGTCCTTCTGTGCCTTTCCAAATGGTGAGAAAACAATTTCCCATAAAAGTTGCTTTCGCTATGACCATTAACAAAGCACAAGGTCAGACGCTTCAAAGGGCAGGATTGTATTTACCGGAACCTGTTTTTTCGCATGGATAATTAAACGTGGCTTTTTCACGAGTCAATATATTTAAAGATTTCTTTATTTGCCTTGAAGATTCATACGAGAAAAAAGTGTAACCACGTCGTAACCTCCAATGTCGTTTTTAAAAAAGTTTTGTAAAATTAGATTCAATAAATTAAAAAAATGTGTCTATAATACTGCGTATAATATAATCTATATAATATTAACATAAGAATAATATTGTTACTGTTATGTTTGTTATTGTTATAATGTTAATACTTGCCATATTAACATCATTGCAATGACAAACGTTTGTTTTCGTTTGTAGTAAGGGTAACTTCTTGAACAGGAGCGTTTGTAGAACGCTATCTATTGGTACATAAGTGAACGAAGTTGTTGTTTTTTTCAATCCCTGTTTCGGTATTCTCAAGCCATGCAGAAAATTTTACCTTCAGTGGAATCTGGCTTTGAAACGCCAGTCATCTTAGGCGATGACTTCAAATCTGACATATATAAAAATGTATCACTTCTCAGTTTCATAAAAGAAGAGTTCAATTTAGAATAACGCCAGACTCACTCGAACTCTAGGCAATACGTATTTCTATTAATCTTCACACGTATTTTAAATGTTAACCAATTTTGTTATATTGCATAATGTGCATATCATTCATCATTACTTCATGAAGTCATTGTTGTAAATTCAATAAGAAACATTAATTCCAATCGCCCGAATATTCCCTTATAGATAGATGTATCCACATAAAATTTACGGCTGTATCAAGGAACCGCCCATAGATGAATATGAATGATACCGCCGATCAGGGGTTTTTATATAATACTAGCTTTTACTCGCGGTTCCGCTCGCGTAGTCATAAAATGAATAACTTCATCTTTTATATCGCCTCATGATGAAATCAAGATCACTGTCTCAATTGTTCTTGATTCTGATCCAGGTCCTGTACTCAATATCAATTTTTTTATTCTCAATTTTAACGGCGGTGTCGTTTTATAAAAAAACTTATAAAAAATTGTAGACAAAAATATTTTACTTCACAGTTATAAATACCGCAAATACATTCTCAGTGTCCAAATATAGTGTTATAACAATTTTTGTGGTATGTAATCGGTTGAACGGTATAGAAGTTGGTATGCTACAACGCCACCTGGTGTCAAACTAAAAGAAAGAGGAAAGGGCAAAAATATTGTCCCTAAAGAAAATGCATTTGCATGCGACCGTACATGGTGATTCGTGGTGATCGATTAAAAGCTATAGTTTACATGCTGCAGCGCCATCTGGTGGGGAGTTGCAACAAAGCAGTTAGCGCATTAACTTTTTCCACAAAATACATATAAATCCAATTCCCATGGTGATCGGTCGAACAATGTTGGAGTTTAACGATAACATATATGTACATATACAAACATTAATTTTTATGTGTATAGATTAGGAGTATATTAATACAATATTAGATGATAAATATAAAAATTATGATTGCATTATTCTAATAAAGTAGAAGAAATGCATTAAATTAATGTATTACAGAATTTCATGTCTTCGAAAGACCTTCAGGGAGGCTTGAGATAACATAAATCTGTCTATCTTATAAGCAAGGACGAATTCAGGAGGGGTCATGAGGTCATGACCCCCCTTGGCTGGCTCTTTGTCATTATTATAGAATTATGACAGTTCAATCCTCAATGAAGCTAATTTAGCCAACATAATCTGATTTTACCAAATCGTATTTTAAACATTGCAATTTAATATTTTATAATGAGTTTAGTCAATTTTGAATTACTACATCTAGCATAATATATTTATTTGTTGTTAAATTAAAACGTTATTGTAAAAAAATAATTGAAGAAATTTGTTAAATTTAATTTAGAAAAAGTCTTATACTAGGTTTTAGGTGCGGCTTTGCTCATGTTGATTTTGTGTGTACAGCGATAACTTCATTAATTGTTAACCGATTTTGATTTTTTTTATTGAAAGGGTATAATACTCTTGAGGTGGTCTCATAGTCACCAAGTCAAAATCTGATCATGGGCTCCCAGACAAATCCAGAGATACTCTCAAATATTATAGATACGTATAGTGCGTTTTAGCATTGTTTTAGTTATTCAAGTTTTGCGCCCGGTAGTTATCATTTCATGTTACTGAGCTGATGGTTTAAGCTTCGGAGATAGGAGATAATACTGCAATTTGTGGCCAGAAATTACACAGAATTAAAATTACTTAGTAATCTACATACATAAGTTCATTCATTTATAAAAATACAATGTGACGATCTAAGCAGGGACACATCGGAACTCTTCAGCGATAACAGTGGAAATGGAGTGAATTATTTAATGTGGAAGTGAATTAAAATGTGATCTACGTGATTAATCTGTGAACTTTTATATTGTAAAGAATATAATAGGAATAATTAGGTAGTTTGCACTCCAAAATAATAATGTAAAGAGCCTGAAATTATTACCAAAGGAAAATATATACGAGATCGGAATACTGCTTTTCCACGTAGTCCATACAGATGTGAACGAAAAGCCTAGCCAATCTCATAAACCACTGTTTAATCCACTTATGAAGTAGCTAAATGAATTATAAAGTTATAACCACTCGATACTAAAAATATGAAATAAAAAAATAACTTTTATAAAAATAAAAAAAAAACGCCATTAAAAACCTATTCAACAAAGTCCAAAAACAACTAATTAACTATTTGATTATGGAATAAGTTAAAATGAAGCAAGGCAAAAAAACATATAATCTATAAACATAAATATGAAACGTCAAATATTGAGTTGAAAATAGATATTCCTCTTCTAAGGAGATACGACTGTATTTGATATATCTTTAACTGGAACCGATTTCAAAAACAAGTTATTAGTTGTGCATAGAATCTGTTTGAACAATTATCTAAATAAATCCTTGAAAGCGATTTTTTTTTATAATTACTGTATACCGTCTCATTGTCGAACGCCATTGAAATGTTATGAGGCAAAGGCAACTTTTCAATTACAGTCAAAACAGGATCAATATATAGAAATTTAATCTAAGTCCAAACAGGCGGAGCCTCGGGCAAAAGCTAGTAGAGTGTAAACCAAAGTTATCAGAGCGGAATGTTAGGTAACATGAAATGTTTGTATTTACGACGGGTGTGTGTCTAGAGAATTTCCTTTTGAACTGTCTACAAAAGTACAGAAATGCTGACACGACGAAGGAATCGTTTAATCGTTCGTCCATTGTCGGCCGTGTACATACATACATTGTAAGATTTCTCGCCTGTAATGTGTTTAATTTTATTCGATTACTTTACACTCGGAAAAAAATTAAAAATACGTGTATGGGACCGCTTTATGAACCCAAATCAAGTTTGGCGAGCGACAACGGCCCGCTCCAAATGCGGGTGCGCAGCGCGACCTCTGCCGTGAGGTCGAAGAACTTCACGCGGCTCGTTTTTGATTAAACACAACGATCAGTTTACTACAAATGTAAAAGTAAAAAAATACACTCACCTTCTAATCAAATTAAATACCCTCCTTTCGGCACAAGGATTTACGTACATATACAGATTTTTATTATTAATTTTGTGTGTTCAAATGGACCGGTTTTTATGTAAGTGAATCACGTGATATCTGACGAAAAATAAATCGTTTTGTTAACAAAACGATTTATTTTTGGGTACAAACCTTGTGACTTATATAAGACGGAGACTTAGTGAAAGCCTCAAATTCCTACACAATTTTTTTTTACTTTTTAAGGATCCGTACCTCTAAAAAAGTTATATACGTCTGTCTGTCGAGACCCTTTATCTTAGGAACGTGTGCACGTAATAAGTTGAAATCAACATCAAATACTTTTGTCTGCAATTCCTTGAAGTTGTAAAAAATCTAGCTTCTAAGTCAACGTAAGCAACACTATATCTATGACTTATATTTTGAAATTCGCAAGTAAATCAAAACCTATAGAGTGTTTTCGCTTGACATATAAACCAAAAAAATTGGCAAAAGAAAGGTCTTACACTTCGAAAAATAGATAATTTATAGTTATATCATATAAAAAAATTTTGTTTAATGATTACAAGCTAATGCTTGCAAATAGAGTATGAACTGTGATGTAGACTGATGTATAGGAGAACATTTTTTTAGCTTCGCGCTATGAAAACGTGATATTGTCAAAAATTGTATAAGTTCAATTTCTGTTAAAAAATGGCAGAGGTGCAACGAACGGGAAAATGTAGAAATTATTATTTAGCGTACGTCATCTTGTGTCGAAAATATTTTGTAGTGTTAAAAAGTACTTTTACTCGTTTAGGCTAACTATTTTAGAGCAACATCTGAAGTGGTCTTTGTCATAAATCATCCATCTGTAATAATTTAAAATATTAACTAGAAAGTAACTACAGCCATTTTTTTAAATCCCACTTTTTAACTAAACGGTCGCAAAGGCTCTGCGCGGGTCGGGTCAAAGCCTCGGAGCAGGACGCCGCTCGATAACGGAAGTGTCCTGAAGCGGGACTTCGTTTATCTGAGCGATCGACATTATTATATCGTATTAGAAAAATGTTTAAGACGTAACATATGTCTATAAAATATAGTATTAAGATATCGCGTCAAAAAGTAGAGTTCTATGTAGTTGCATATCGGTTGCAATATTTCAACTATTAATGATGAACATACAGGGATGCAATACATAATGAACTTTTATCTGATAGTCATATGTAGAAGCTAAATCATAGCGAAGAATTTGTAGTGGGGTTAATTAAACACACAGGTTACAAATTAAGCTGTTGTCAATATAAGAAAGTTGAGTAATTTCAACTTAATTTTAAGATTATTCCTAATAGGCATAAATTTGTAATTAAGCGAAATGATGAACTTGAAATCGAGAGAAACTCAATTATGAATTCTAATTTCATCGTTGAGTCGAGATTTTGACATTTGTAATTTTAAAATTAGATTCAAATTTTTACGCAAATTCTATCTAAAAAAAATATTAAGTCTACCATCAGATATACTATTCCTGTATACGCGGGCGGAGCTGCGGGCAAAAGCTAGTATATATGTGTACATGTTTGTGTGTGCATGTGCGTATGCTTGTGCGTATACCTATGTTTGCGCGTGTAAGTATGTTTGTACATATGCGTGTGTGCTTGTGCTTGTGCGTGGGCGTGTGCTTGTGCGTGTGTATGTGGCCAGTGTGCGTATGTGGATGTGTTTGTTTATATATGTCCATGAGTGCGTGCGTGCATGTGTTTGTACCATAAAAAACTTTTAACACTTGCACGAAAATTGTGCTCAACGAATTTAACTGCTATTGGAAATCCCGTATACAAACCGATTACATATAACAAAAAGGCCATTCGGCAGTCGAAATGGAAGTAGATTTCATTTTATTATCGTATGTAATTCATATGAAATATGTAATTTTCGGATTTTCAAAATGTAAAATGCTATTATTTCTAAACTAGTTGATCGATTTTGCTCAAATAATGAACTCGATCTTTGTAATCGTCCGTAGAACATGTACGTTGAGTTTCATTAAGATCTCTAAAAAATTGTTGACGCTATCGCGCTGACAAGCCCTGCGTTGTATCGTGTATATACATATATAAATTTTGAACCATATGTATTTTCTGACTCAGCTCGTCGAGTTAAGTCCGAAAACGGCAAATTTTTTCAAAAGTTGTATCATGATGACAAATACAGTAGTTATATTTTTAGAATAGTTAGACTACTAAAGAAGTACAATTTGCCAAAAAACAACGAATTGCACAACATCAAAGAATCTGTACTGGCTCTTTTCATGTTAAGTGGAGTGCAAATAGTGCTAGGAAACCTTGACCTAACAGATAATAAGGACCGTCTTTGTCTGATTGGTAAGTTGAAACATTAATTATTAAGTTACGTGTACGAGTTACCAAAAAAAACCTGTAGTCACCGCCGCTCCTGGGCACTCGCAAATCCAGAGAAGTCAGCAGTACGTCGCCGCCTCCTTAGGTAGGAATTAGATATCTGGTGGACGGCGAAGTGGGCTGGCTGATTGAGGAGGAAGTGGGGTGAAGCAGTTGGACGAAAGGCAACTGATGAAGCTGTTACTACACGTGCGTATTCTGCGACAATTTGAACGCGAAGTAACAGCGCAGGTCGTGCCGGCCCGTTTACCGCGCTGTGGCTAAGTTGACCGCAGCGCGACCCTATCACGAGTAATTGCAATAAATTAAAAAGTAATGTTACTATGTATACAAAATATACAAATATACAACACTACTATACTAATTTTGATTTTCATATTCTTATTGACTCGCTTTCTTGTCTTTTCATTTGTTTATCTGTTCGGATGGAACTTGGCAACAGATTTGCAACTTAACTTCTTGAAGATTTAGACACTTGACATTTCATATATAACTCTGAAATGGATGCAAATACAAAATATGAAAGAAAAAGAAAAGTAAGAAGAAGGTGATTGAAATTTTGAACATAAGAATTGGATGAGTATGTAGAAAATGTAAAAGACGAATAATTTATCATTCTAAACGAAAAATCCCAAAAATTGTTTTTTTATTAATTTTTTTTACTTATTTTTCAGGTGTCTCTTGTTTTTTGAAAAGAACCTATAATCTAGAGATAAGGAGTCTACAATTTGATTTTCACAAATATACACGTCGTCTTCTATAATGGCAAAGAAAAGTGTTTCTTAAGTTATTAAAACTTGAAAGATACGCACTATGTTTATCATCAAATGCAATTATGGATAACTTTAAGTAATCCAACCGCCAAAATATCAATTTAGATGATGTAGAAGGATTTCATTATTGATTAAACGGAAGAAGAGAATTATAGATTGCAAAGTATGTTATATGATATTAAAATTTGTTAATATTTTGATAAATGTCATGACGAATTTATGGAATATGCATGGGGGGTCGTATTCGAGATCAGTAATGCACACCGATGCACATCAAACTTAGTGGGCTTATTAACTTTCAAAGTACAGATATTTATATTTGTTCATAATATAAACACATTTAAAGCTTGTTCAACACACAAGCTTTAAGAGTTATATTTTTTAAGGTTATTGAAAACTACTTTCCAATAAAATAAATCCATTTTTAAAAATCAATAACTAATAATAATCTGTATATCTACTAATATGAAAAAGAACTTTGATTGAACTTTGTTTGTTTGTATGATCCATATAGGGAGAGTAACTAGGCCTGCGTCCGTCGACCTTTTTGTCAAGTCATAAATATCAGGCTGAAACTTTCTAGATTGCTTCATTTCAGTGAGTCGGACAAACTTTTTATGAGACAAAAATCTCGGTTTTGGGGACTAAATTTGCTAGAGGCCTTGAAACATGTCGATAAGTACGGGTGTAAAAAATTTACTAATAGCAAGTCGGTTCTTATTTTATTTTAAAGATTAATTTATGAAAAAGTCAAAAAACAGATTGTCCGACAAAATTAATGGGGACTATGTGCCAGTCCGACGTACTGAAAATGTTGGAAATCCCAACTCAAAAAAGTGATTAATACTTGTCGGACAAACATAACTCATAATAGATTAGATCATATATAACTGAAATATACTTATGTCCGACAAAAATAATGGGTCGTGTCGCTAGTCCGACAAAAATAATGTATCTATCAAAAATTAATAAACAAGTATTTTCTTACAAATTATTTTTGTTTTATTTTATCTAAAATTTGTCACGTATGTCAACAACAAACAATGAGATTTATTTTTAAGATTTAATTTTTGAGAAGAAATTAGATTTTTTAAATGTGATATGTTCTACGAACTATTTTTTAACTGTGATATTTTGAACATAAATAGGTTTTACTTCATATTTCTTTTCATAACTTCAACATCAACTTTGGTTTTCTATAATCCGGTATTTGACATGGTTAACAATTAAATAAGAAAATAATTGAATTATGTAGATTTCAAGATGCTGATTCAGAATATCTATATGAATTTACAAATTAAACACTATAAATATTTTTAATTCTTAAAAATAAATAAGAAATTTTACATGAGTGGAATAACAAAACTTAAACGGCTCACTAGCCAATCAGAACGCGTGACGTCACGATTCAATAAACAAACAAATTGCACTGTTACTTTTGTACGGTGGTGTTATTTTAATAATAATTTTGTGTTGATTTTATTAGTTATTGAGTCAAAATGAAAGTGGAGAAAGACTTTAAAAGCTGATAGTGCTAATCTGCCAAAAGTTGATTCGTTTATGATTGCAAATTTCTTTGCATCAAACCCGGACTTCTGTTCTGCAGAATTTAGAAACGTGAAATCTTCAGTGTAAGTACAAAAACGGAATCTATCCAATATATATATTCATAATGTTCTAATTCAATCGATGTCCTTAGCCTTAACATTTTGATATTTTTGTCATTATTTACTTTGTAGGTTATGTATGTCAAAAATGTATTTCGGGTTTAATGCGGTAGGTAATAATTTATAATTAACTGACGTAGTTTTAGAATGCCAAAAATGTCTATCAAAATATAACTACTAATACCATAGACTAATACATTGATGCGTAACATGGTCTGCTGACCATTTACAATTTTTTTTCATAATTATTTCATTGAAATATTTCTATTTATAGATCATCAAGACAGTCATATGGTGATGATGCTATTGGTTATGTTCAATTAAAACGTGACCACACTCTGTGCACAGTGAAATGCAGAATGTGCCCTGAGCATAAAGTTCGTCAGACATCATATTCTGTCAGCATGGTTATAGATGAAAAAGAAGGTGTAGTTAACCTCACAAGTAATTTTATTTTAAAGTTATTTGGTATTTATCACTATAATACTAGTATTTGACGACTAAATAAATGAATAATACTCACATCAAAATGGTCCTCGCAAAAATAAATTGAAGATTTAGGTGATACAGTGGACGGATCGCATCGTGCTAATTGCAGCCACTTTTTACGAAGTGGCCCCGATTGTGGCACATGAATAATTAATAATTTATTGGGATTTTTTATTGTTGTACTTGTACAGCAAGGAGCTGTGCAAACTTTGTATGATGACGAAGCCATTTCTTCGAGATTTCAAGAAAAACAGTTTTCACACTCACGGATCATTCACTTCACTCACTGTTTATTGAATCGTGACGTCACGGCCTAATTTGTCACGTTTCTTGACGTGAACGCTGTTTTGGCGGGAATTTTGAATCGTATTATTTAAAATGAATGTTTTTGTTATAAATTAACTTTAAAAACGAAATAGACAATTATCGAACGTATCTTTGGTGTCCTAAGAATACAATAAAATACTTTTTAAAAAATTGTCAAATACCCAATTGCTGATAGATAAAATATAGCACAACACACGGCCGAGCTAAGTACGATCGAGGCTGGTTACGAGTGGAGCACAATGTCATGCCGGCACTAATTTTCGAAGTGATTATAATATCTTAGACCTGTATTGATAAATCGTACTCAACTTTGAGACTGCGTTTGAGTTAGGACTAGAGGTGCTGTCCTAATTAATGTCGCACTTCTCATTCACTCTTAAATGTGGTACATATCAACCATCGATCACGCGTTACAGGTGATTATGAGTGAACTTTTGGTCAACCCATCATATGCGAACTCATGGGCATTCATACTGTCTAATTCAGAGACGACAGTTTAACTCTAATACCGATTTTAGTCCGACGGCTGACAATAGACTAACGAAAACTCTATTCAGAAACGCGTACTATCGTTAATATCGCTTCTTGGGTGGGACTAGCGACCGTTGTTTTATTAAACCACCTCGAACCAGGTTTAAGTGAGTTAGTACGGGATTTATGTGACAGGTTAAAAACAGTTGTATACGCGAAGTCATTTCATATTTGTAGTTATGGAAATAAATTATAGTGATGATATTAATGATATTTATAATATGAAGAAATTTATGAAATATGTACTAATTGAACAACCGAGGATTTATCCCAAAAAGATCGATCCGTTCGACATTTTCATTTTGTACTTGTTTTGTGATTATTGATGTCTGTTTGTTTATCTTCAATAATTTTAATTTTGGACTGAATTAAGTACAGTAGAAAAACATTAACTTGTTCACTCCTTTTTTCCTTTTGTCGCATTAAGTTTGCCGTTAATTAACGCTATTTCAAATTACAAAAGGTAAAGTAGATCAATAATTAAAGTCGAAATTAAAACCTCGTATGCCATTAATGCCATATTAGATCAACCGCTGTCAAAATAAGCCCTTGTTAAGGTGACTAATTACAATAGGCAGTTGATTTTTGTTATGCGTATAATATAGCGTGTATTCGCAAATAGTTAGCATGATCATGTGTTGCCATTTAAAATATCTAATGCCAGTGCTTACAAATACCGCGCTTAAGGACGACTCTGAATTGAATTGACGTAGGTTAGTTAATCCGGCCTTAGTACTGGTTTTAAGACAACGTTTCTGAATTGGACAGTTAGAGTTTAGTTCGATTTATTAATGCAGAACTTAGTCAATTAAAAAAATGTTACTAAGAGCCTTTTTCACTGTCTCCTTATAAACTAACTTTTAATAAAAAGTCACTTTTAAAATTAGTTTTGCGTTCCACGTCCTTCTTTTAACGGTTTTTCAGCCGTTCCACGTTCTTCTTAAAAGAAGAACGTGGAACGTTAAGCTAATTTAAAAGTGACTTTTTGTTAAAAGTCAGTTTAAAAGGAGATGGTAGAAAGGCTCTTAGTGGATTTAAATAAGATTAATTTAGTTGTTATTACAATGTTACCTATTAGTACTAAACAAGTATCATAGATGATTCAAGTAATTGAATTTGATCATAATAAACATTTATGGTTCAAATGTAACAAGTTCTAAACGAAAAACGAATCATTTGTATGTTGATAGTGATAATGATCTTAGTTGAATTTATTGAAGTGAGTTAGTTATTATAATAATTTTCTTTTTAATATTGACTAAGTATTAATTGAATTTATTACGATAAGTTAGTCGGTATAGCCACTTTTCATATTCAAACTTAATAAGATCTAAATTGCTTTAGTTAACTAATAATAATAATAAAAGCAATACAATTGATTAGTCCAATGAATAATGATAACCAATCAAAATCATCTTATTTGAAGTGTCTAAGGTCTTGTTAGGCTCGTATGGAATCAAGATACTTGATCATGCGAATCACAATTTTGATAGAAGCAACCAATTTCTTTTTTGAGTGCAGTTTATTTTTATGTCTGGTATTGAGTTTATGTCAACTACTCTTTCTTTTGAATACTTATAAATTTCTTTTTACATTTAATAAATTTCCATAAATGAATTGAGATGCCAAGATTAGAATTACGATTGCTTCAAACTTATTTCTAAGAGATGCACGAGGTCCGAGCTTGTATATCGCGCGAACGGCCCGTTTCTGCAGCACGGAAACTCTAATGAATACCCGCGGCGTTTCCCCAGAGTAAGATGCCATACGACATCAGGCTGTGGAAACTGCCAACGTAAACCAATCTAGCAGTTTCGACGTTTGATAAATTTGTTATTTTTTTGACTGCATAGGCGGCAGAGCTAAGCCCTTTCGCCCACTTACTTACATGAGGACCCCATTGAAGCCTGTTATCTAAAGTAATTCCCAGGAATACGGTAACATTAACAAACTCCAATTCTTTGTTACGTATTAAAATATGTTACGTATTGAAATATGTGGCTGTATTCTTTGAGATCAATATGCGCCTTTGTAATTAGAAATTCACTAAGTTTCAAAGAAATTTAGTAAAGAGATGACTTAAGGAAAGCTTAATTAGACAACTTCGCTGAAATTTGTGATTTTCATTCTTATTAGTTTCATTGGTCCTTTAGAATTATGTAGTAATGATTAAGGTCTATTATATTTAAGTACATGTAAGAAATAAACGAGACAGAAACAAATCAGGACAGAAAGAGCGTTACAGGTGGTGCTCGAGCGCACGTAAGAGTCGCGACAATGCAGCTGCTACTGATATAAAGCTATACAAGATGATGGAACCGTGGAAAGAATGCAAAGAAATAAGTTGTGTGTCTGGTGTCTGTTAGTTTCTTATATTTTCATGACAACACTACTAACTCCATAGATTAAATTTTTTAAGAAGACTAGCATCCTAAACATGGACGTGTGTTACCTTTTATTGTAGAAGGTGATATCAGAAATTAAGTGTCAAAAAAAAAATAAAAAGAAATCTACAACAATTCAATCATTTGACTCGAGTCAAAAACTTCTTAGTCGTATCGCCCAGGGTCCAGATCACCGATACCTTCTGGTGCGATGTTCTTGGCTATCACCACTCCACTTGTGGGATGCAAAAAAACTATCTCAGAATCGGAGATCGGTTATTAAGCTGAGCTTTTGTCGTATACCGGAAGATATGACGCTCACCTCAAAGAGTTTATGAGAAATTACAGCGTCGAAGAATCACCTAATTTATGAGATATGCCGGTGTTTGGAATAAGCATGACATAATATATGATCGGTCTACGTTGTGACTCGTTAATATAAAAAAAAACAGACAAGGGTGAATAAGACTCGTTCCCTCAGGATTCCGTATAATCTTAATTAAGTGTGTAGATATTTTATAGATCGAAAGTCAATTTTTGCCTGTTTTCGATACCGCTACTGGCGAGTTATCGGCCCGGCAATTCGGAAACTTTTGTTCTTTACAATTTCTTTTGTGAATTCGAATTTTTTAAAATCTCATATTTTCATTGTGCGAAGTTAAAAAATCTTCTTCGATGCATTGGTCTACATCACATCCACACTGCAACTGTAAATTTTAATGTAAAGTTGTGAACTCAATTTCTATTGAAGATACGATTGCAAGTTAACTATTTTCAGATTTATCCCTCTTTTGCGTTGTGAGCCCGTGCTTCTTGTTAATTTTCATGTTTTTAGGTCAACAGGAAGTACTCTTTGCGTTTTGTTTTCATTTGCGAGCGTCAAAATATGCGACAAAAATGACCGAATTTTCTTATACCGTTGACTTAGAAGCTTTATTTTCTTGTACAGCTTCAAGGTATCGTTCACCTAAGTATTTGATAACAATTTTAAGATGATACCTTTACACGTTCTCGAAAAAACAGTGACAAACAGACGTATGGACAATGAAGTTATCCTATGAGGGTTGATTTTGAGGTGCGGAACCCTAAAAACAACATAAAGATAAAGATTAATCCGTATCAGAATGTTGTTCAGAAAATGACGAGTCTCGAGATGATATAAGATTTTGTTGTCTTATCAAAACACTCATTTATCGTAGATCAATCTGAATTCATTATCGTATTGATAAAAAATATCTTGGTGTTGTATGTCTAATTAGGTTATGAATATTTGTTAATTAGTTATCCAAATTAAGCAAAAATATTAAGTTAAGATTATGTAATGTATAAAAGTTATATTGGATTTTTTTTGTTATGATATGTACTTATTTAATATGTGGCTGATTGTTGAATCATTCAATGATTATTTTATATTACTATAGTTTGCCTGAAAAATTTGAAAATAATGAAATGGGTTGATTTTAAAAATTAAATTTTTAATTATCAAAGTACTCAATAATATTAGAATGTATAAGCGAGAAATTTGTAAAAGAAAAGTGAATAAAACTAATAGATGTGTGTTCTTGTAATATCGGATAAGTGCATAATAAGGAATTACTAAAAGTGAAAAATTATTAAAAAGGACTTATTTACAGTGGCTAATGACTTAATAAATCACATGAAAAAAAAAGGACAATAAACTAGAAAAAACCTAAATAACTATATACACAATCCTCTATGAATGAAGAATGAAAGTCGAAATAATAGCGAAAATTAAGAAAGTATTTTTCCAGTATGGCATAGGCGCGGTACTGGAAAATGTTATAAGTCAACGATGATAAAGACAGACGACTTGACTTACACAGTTTATTCATGTGCATAAATTTTGATGTTTATTGTTTTATTCAGAACCTTCTCATACGAAAACAAACTCGAGGGCAGCAATTTTATTCCGTTCCTAAAGATGTATTTGAAATTCTCATTGACCGATTTTCATTTATTCTAATGTCCCATACGGTCATCTTGGAAAAGAGCGAGTTTGTGATATGAGACTGACACAGACTGAAGAGTTCACCTTCTGTATCAGAGCAGTGAATCATGAAACGAATATGAAGTGCAAAATTTGACATCAAAATTTTATGAACAAAGTAGTATAGATATTGAAGTTCGATAAATAGTCTTAACTAGAAACGATTAATGAAATTATTTTTTTCTTAAATTAATCCAAGCATAGACTAACGTATTATAAAAAACCCATTTAGAAAAATCTTATGTGAATTCGGGAAGAGGGGTTCAGCCTAATAACGCGTATCTCCATGGATCAAAAATTTCCAAATCGTCTCACGTAATTAGTGAAAGCCACATATGCGGCATTCAATGTATTTTTAAGCATTTCAACATTGTTTATGTGATTTCTCAAAATCTATTTAGCGAAATTACTTAAACCTTTCAGAAAATCTAAGTTGAGTGAACGTTTTCGAATGTCGCGAATTGCGTTTCGATCACTTAATTCGTTTAAAAGTTATGAGAGGTTTACAAACACACACGTAAACACATACACACAGCCATACACACACCCGCACCCGTACCGTAGGACGTGGGAAGTTAAAAAATTAAAAAAGTCGGTATTTCTGAAAAGAGAAGAAAGTAATTAACTTGGCAGAAGTTAGGGTGCAATGAAATAAAAGATTTTGTGAAAAAATGTTTTATCTCTATTTTATATAAAACAGTCATTTCGAAATTTCCAAAAAAAAAATAATTTGGTCAAGGCTATCAATATTATATTTTACGATATATTTACAATAAAATAAATCAGTCATTTTCAATATTAATAAAATTACGATTTGTACTTAATGAAATGAGTAAATTAATCAACTAGAAGATTATTTAAAAAGTATTAAATTAATAAAATGCAACTAAACTAAATTAAAATATTAATTTCTAATAAACGAAGCCCAGTCTTCTTTCAGCATGGCCACGCCTTTCTCCGCCACCATCATGATAGCGGCTTGGGGGTTGCCTGAAATTGTCAAACAGAGCCTTAAGCATGTCTAAAATAATGAGTCTAACATTTCGAGATATTGTTTCGTTTTAAACATGTAGAAGATATTTGCTCATCCTTAAAGTACATTAGGCAAAATTAGCATTTTCGACCCTTAAATAGCAAATGACAATCATCAAACCCTGAATGCATAATTAATAATTATGGGACAGATGAACATATGTTTAACACATATCTAACTTTAATTTATGATTTTCGTCATAGACCACATTATCATAGGAGATTGCATTAACGAAGAAAATGTTGGTTGTTGAATGGATAAACTCAAATTTAAAATCGTTGGTTTTAAAATTCAGTAAATGCTGAATGCACGTGCAAATGACTGCATGTATATAAACAATGGACCGTGGCGAACAGCATGAGTATAGACTATGGACACTTATTGGTCCTTGAAATTTGTAATTGATAATTTAAGCAAGTAAAAGTTGATAAAGTCGTTACCTGTCGGCGCAAAAGGCATCACCGAAGCGTCCATGACACGTACGCCTGCGCAACACAATAACGCTATAATTAATGAAAATTAAGGTATAAAGTGTACATTAATGGAGAGTTAATGTAAAGAAATTTAAATATATACGACCTTCTATTCTTGAAGAAAAAAACTAGCTTAAGCAATTTATTATAATTGGAATATTAATACAGAGGAATGGTACATATCGATTAGATTATGTAAAATTAAACTTTTAAATTTAGAGAAACATTTGAATACGCACCCTTAACATTATAGACCCTCAGGCGCGG
This sequence comes from Eumeta japonica, assembly GCA_005406025.1. NCBI lineage: Eukaryota > Metazoa > Arthropoda > Insecta > Lepidoptera > Psychidae > Eumeta > Eumeta japonica. The sequence goes on from BGZK01000779.1 coordinate 248,189, forward strand.
GTCCACGACCAGGCCGAGGGCGGCGGTGCCGCACTGGTGGTTCTGCGGGTCCGTGTACTGGCGCGCCATGCACGCCACGTACTCGTCCGACCACTCGGGGCCCGCCCGCAGGCATCGGGACGTGTATGCCGGATCCGATCTGATGCCCCATTTGTTTCTGAATACCTGAAATTCGTACGGTGAAAATAAATATAAATAGCTTGGAAACGATACGCTGAGAAATGTCTTCGATAATCTGTTAGCTAACATGAACCTTTGGAAGCCTTCATAATCTCAGTCTACAAACGCGTGTATCAAAATGCTATGCGCTTTTTGAGAGAGAAGATTTGAATATAGCCCCAGAAATTATACAACTCGGTCACGTTGCATTTAGCATATGATTTAGATACTGTTTGAAAATAATTGTGCATGTAGTACGAAATTTAACTGATAGAAGCGTCAATAGTTCAGGTTTCTTTGTGAATCTTATTGCTTTCACAGAGAACTTACGTTGGTTTCGACTATGTTTCGGATGTGCTGCGCGGAGTCCTTGAGCATCTGCATGTCGTCAGGGTGGTCGAAGTAGTTGGGGTAGAACAGCGGCGGCTCCAGCGGGTCCGAGGAGCGCAGCGTTAGGTAGCCCACGCTGCGGGGCAGCAGGGCTATGCCGGAAAACCTATATTATGCATAGGAAAATACAAAGTGAATCAGATGTACTATTAGAAAGCCCAAGAACTTTGGGAGAAAAACAGATCCCTTGACATATCTTCATCACGGATATGCTTCAGTTTGAATTGGGAATAGAATGCACACTCAGGTATTAGAAAACTAATCACAGAAAAGCATATATTTTTAACTATTCAAATTACAAGAAAAAAAAAAAATATAGAGAATTTCTTTAAAAATTAGCTAGACTTAAAGGAAAATCTGATCTTTTCTACGGACACTTAAAATAAAAATTGAAAGTGCAACCACTTTAGGAAAAAACATAAGGATTTTTCACTGAAACTAAAATTGCGTTTATGGGATTAAAGTCATCAATTAAGTTGTATTTTTTATTTAGGATTTGTATAAAAACTCACGATATGCTTCTGGGCGCGTCGGGCTGGTAGGCGCTGATGGGTTCAGCGACCGTCCCGGTCCGGGAGCACTCGGGGTAAGGGCCATTGAAGAAGAATTGGAGGTCCGGTTGCTGTCGCAGTCTGTCCCCAAACCTAGAATATAGGAGTCCTGTAACCTGCAACACGAAGCAAAAATAAAAATTTGAAAGCGACCAATATTAAATCTCAATCGAATTTCATGTGCTGGTCATAGTTATCTTGCAACTCCTATACGTTCAGGATCGCTAGAGATCATAAATATTACAGAAATAAACTTACATGTTATATAGAATATTTTACCGATTATTACAAGGATTTCGTATGATTTACATTATGTGAGATTTCTTTTGTAGTCACGAGATACGAAAGGATAGTGGTTGTATAAAATTCATCGAGACTATACCTGAGTTATGCCTGTCGAAGTCATGACGCCTTCCCTGTTCAAGAGATAGTCTGTGGCGGCCGACCAGTCTAAGGTTCTAGTATTTCTATCGTTCTCTAGTAAAAAGTAGAAATTCACTCCAAGGTGATTTCTTAAATTCCTTCCAACTTGTGGCAAATCAGCTACAATCGGGATGTTATGCTTCAAAAGAGTCTCTTTCGGTCCTATTCCCGATAGAAGAAGAATTTGCGGCGTGTTCAATGCCCCTGCGCTGAGTATCACCTCTGAATATGATACCATGCCTCATGAATTTTTGGGGGAACTATACTGTACTAAAGGTATTAAAACACTTTTACTGTCATTGAGATTGTAATAGAAAATACACTCGCATACCTCTTTAGTGGCTTGCACTATATGTTTCTGTCCATTACGCACGAATACGACTCCGACGACCTGGTCTCCGTTGAACAGCAATTTGGTGACTTGAGCGTGCAGGGTCACGTCCAGGTTGGCGCGCCGCGACGCCGGCCGGAGGTAGGCGCGAGACGTCGAGTAGCGGGAACCGTTGCTGCATAAGTTTTACAATGCTATACCGATGCGATAGCTACTGACAACATTATTGTTCGACCAAAGGTGATCGTCCAGAAAGATCACCTCTGATCCGATCGAACTAAGCGAATCATTTAGAAAGGAAGTCCCATAGATAATTTACTCATTGAAAATAGCTAGACGTGTAAAAAGAACTTACTTATTGAAGGCCTGAGCTACAGTGAATCCCTCGGCGGTGTTGGGGTCGTTCATGTCCGAGACGACCGGAAAGCCGGCCTCGCGAGCCGCCTCCAGGATGTCATAGCCCAGCTGAGGTTGGTACTTGAACTGGAAACGAATATTTCCATTCTGTACTTGTATATAAATAAATGACGAAAAATAAAATGAACAAAATGAGGAATTTAATCTAAATCGATGGAAATAACAGAAATCCTTACGTGTTGTATCGGCATCGGGCCGTACGTGCCGTGATTCTCTTTTTTCACCAGAGTCCCGACCTGTTTATTGCTTTCGGTCCTGTCGAAATACTCTCTGACTTCGTCCCAGGACCAGCCGGTGGCGTTGTACAGCCTGACCCAGTCGTCGTAGTCGGCTTTGTGCCCGCGATGGTACATCATACCGTTCAAGACGCTGGTACCGCCTAACGAGTTAATCGATTAATACATAAAAAAAAATTTCAATCCAAAAACATATCGAGTCAATATAACGATTATGATATTTCCATTAGAATAATTTTAAAATAAAAATAAATAATCATTGATCAATCAAAAACATACAGGCTAGTAATCTACTAAACTGTTCACAAAATATACTTTGGTAGATTTTTGATAATCTCACACTCACCCAACACCTTCCCTCTCGGCCACATGCACCCCTCGGCGCCCTGGTCTAAACACACGTCGTCTTGGGGCTGCGTTCGATACATCCAGTCCACCTCCGGGTTGTTCCAGTAACTTCGATAGAACCCTGGTACAGCCGAAGGGATAGGTTCATCGCCGCCGGCTTCTAATAGCAACACCTGCGAAAATACTTTTTTGGGTCAAATATTTTTATTATCGTAAGGAGAATTAAAAAAAAAACATGTGGGCATCGAGGGACGCCCGACAGATGTGAAACATCGAACATTGAAAGAATTTAATTAGAGAAGAACAATAAATAAATCCGTAATAAAACAGTAGAATTGGATGTGTCTGTACATTTAATGTATGTATGAAAAATGGAGAACGGATGATACTTAAGATAAAACCGCGACTTTTAAATTTTTTAGCCAGCCAGGTCCAAGACCGAAGTTGAGAACGAGACTGGGGTGGAAATCGATTGTTGGGTCGGAATTGGAATGATTGGAGTGACCGGTATCGAAGTTAAGAACACTAAAGGAACCAGAATTAAAAGTGGCAACGAGATTGTGATTGATAGTTAGGTCTTTTCATTTGAAAGACGAAGGAACACATTCTATATCCACGCGGGCGAACCCACAGGTAGAAAGCTACTGTGGACTAAAATAAGTAGAGACACTGTCACTAATTTAAAAAAAAACTAAAGTAGTTTAATACTACCCTGTTGCAGACTTGTCATTTTGTGAGCATTTGAACCGCGCATTTAAAATTTAGAGTAGAATTTGTCAATTCATAATAAGATACATTTCAAAAAAAAATTTACCGTTGACGAATCTGGCATAATGTTGTTTTTCGTCACAACGTATGAGTTGGTCTTACGCTCAAGGCGCGTTAACAGATGTACCATGTAAAAAATACTTTTATTTTAAATCAATTCCTTTTTTCTCCGTAAAAAATTAAATAACATATTGTTACTTCGAATTTAATTAAAGTTTCTTTGCCATTTCCTATCATGACGTTCCTAGCCGGTCATTAGAGCTGACAGCTTGATTCATCCTCGACTTCTTCCTCCGACGTCTTCAGTTTTTCCTCGTCGTAAAGGTCAACGGTTAAGTTCGTGCCTCCGCGAGCGAACATCAAACGGCAGTCGTCATTGTGTTGCTACTTGATGACGTCAAAGCGAAGAACAATACAGACGTTCGGACGTCACCGGCGTCGTTTGTTACGTCGGGAGCTCGCGCGGCCGCCGACGAGATTTTGTGGCTATGAAATGATTTTAGAGTCGAATCAAATCTCTATGACTATTTCTTGAGTTTATGACAATTTCGATGTCCCACAATGATTTCAAACTTTCGCTTTTTTCTTAAAATAATGGATACCACGCGATAGTAAGGTCAACGAGGTAATTACTTAGTGAAATCATAAAGCCTTTTTTCTGAACCGACACGTGCAAGAGCCTGTACTTAATAGTTTTTCTTAATGAAGAATAATAATACGTACAGAAAAAAAAATATCATAGAGACATATCGATATTATAAAATTGCATTAGTAGTAAAAATATTTGACGGATAATTATTGTTACTGAAGAAAAAATAAATTATCTAAGATTTACCTCATATACGATAAAAACGTAATATAGAATTTCTTGTCTCAGTGGCAGGTCTTGTCAACCTACCTCTTTTGATCTTTATATTTGCAGTTGAAGGATAGGAGCCGATAGCTGAACAAAAGTCTCCAGTCAATTCGTCATTAGTGAGGACCGATCCCAGAGCCTTCAGGTTCAGAACCAACGCTCAAGCAGACGACTATCCCTCCTCGGACGCTGTTTGCGGTGCGATTTGAAAAACTCACTTCATTGCCTCAAAATCATATAAAAAATGCGCTGCTTCACCTAACGGTCCCGCAGAGTCAGCGTTGTAACATGATTTACGGCTGTGATTCAGTAATCTCTCAGCAGACACGCATTACTCGGTGTTATCTCGAGGGTATGATGCTGATAAAGGTTTTTCACTCAGCAATGATGTTCATTTTCACGTTTCGGTGCTTGGCTTTGTACGTAATGAAATAGATAATAGAAAAAGAGATAAGTGCGAGTTGAACTCGCGCGGAGAGGGTTTCGTATGACGTATACATTGCCTACCATATTTTTTTTATACCTAGGCATCAATGCACAATATTGAAATGTGCACAATTATTCATGTTATTGTAAGTTCGTAGACTTGTTATAAGTTTTCCTACAAGTAAACAATAAGTAAAGAAATATTTTCTGTATTATTTCAAAATATTATAATAGAATGAAAGCTTTTTTTTAAATAAAACTATTTACTTTAAAATTATAAATGTACATATTCGGAAACCTCATAACACAGCCTTCATTCGACATGCACAATTTTACTCACGAAATTGACCCTCATATTCACAATTTATTTATTTACGTTACTTATCCGTGTTTGGGTCACAGAAATTCTTGTGTCTACTAATTTTTTGATGTTTTCGTTATAGTAGAGTTGCCACAAATTAGCATTGAAAGACGGATAGACAATGTTTTCTCATATGCACATAGGAACGTAGATGTAAAACTTACAGAACCCTAAAACAATGATAAATTTATGATACAATGACGTGCTTATTTGCAACGTTATGCGATGATTTAGGCAATAAAGGTATATCTACACCTTTATACCTTTGAATATTGTTTGCTAATTCCGAGGACATGGAACTGGAAAACGTTTAGTACAACTTTGAAAGTTTTTTTTTATGTCAATCTTATTTTTTCTTGATTTTTGATATGTGTATAAGAGAAGATTTTTTGTTTGGCAATTTTTCGAAAAATAAATTAGAATTGAATGGAAGAACGGATTGAAGAATCCATAATTAGAGTTTCTTTAAAACAATTATTTTGCAGCATTTCAGCAATAGATCGGCACTCAACACAGTTTCATGGATCCTAAACTTTATAAGATTTTGGTTTTGATCGGTTTAGTGGTTCTAAAGAATATTGTTAATAACATCTCCTGAATGAATCGGGAGATTCAGATCGACCTGCAGTTATTACAACATGCAGTTTCTTGAACTCCTGAATTGATTTGATCTCGGTATCCATGTGCTGACTCATCTAGATGCTGGATGGCTAACGCCAAATCTTTTAATTCGTCTCCGGGTTTGTAAACTGAAGGAAAAGGTTATGGCGGAAATTATGAGATATGGTAGTGCCGAAAATAGCAGAACAAACCTTTCCAAGTCGTTCGCCCGCACCAGCCCGAAGCTATCTTTAAGCCGCATAGTACGAGAACGAGTCTCCCTCGGTCAGTTTTTCTCTTCATTTATCTCTGTCTAATCAATTTTATATGTCATAGTACAATTTTTTCCTTCCATTTCATAATATTGCACAATATATTGTAATAGAACCATAACTAATACACAGTCGCATAAAGAAAACCTCAAAGATAAACGCCGATCGAGATGAAATCTTATTGTAGAAAATTGTGTATGCACGCTATCGCGTTGTGGGTACAGCTCCCCGCGCCGGTGTGGTGCGGGTCGAGGGCCGCTGAGGACCACCTAACTGACACGATTTCCGATACCGATCGCTGGACGCGCCCTCTGAAGACCAAGCGAATGGTATAATCTAACTCAAGTTAAACATATCGTACCTTTCGCACGTGGTCAAGGTCAGATAAGAGGCCGTCATCCCTCTATATGTCCGCTATGTAACACGTCTGAAGTACACGATAATGCACCGCGTCACGGCCGCGCACCCACCTTCCAGTCGAGGTTTTCGGAGAGCCTGGCGGCGGCGATGGCGCCGGCGGTGCCGCCGCCCACCACCACGAAGTCGTAGGCGCGCGCGGGCGGCGCGTCCCGCGGCCGCCGGCAGGGGGGTCGGCCAGCTCGCAGCGCCCGTTCACGAACCGCTCCAGCACGGACATGAACAGCAGGAAGCCGCCGCAGACGTACGAGGACGCCATCGAGGGGCCCGCCTCCGCGTAAGGGCATGGGCATTGCTGAAATTAAAAATGAAAGTTAAGCGAATGGAGGAATGCACCTTCGTCATCTGTTGCGACGACTGACTATAGTTTGATAAGTATTTTTTGATAGCAAGTTTGAGGAGCAGAAAGACATGCTAGCCACCAAAAAGTAGGTGGTCGTCGCCACCCACGGACTCTAGCAACCTCGGGAGTCACCAGTGGATTGCCAGCCTCTTGGATATGAATAGGAAATCTGATGGAGGGGGGGAGTGTAATGATGGAGAGGGAGAGCAAGCAAATTGCAAACATGCGAAAATTTCTAACGACTATCGCTATTTTACTTAATTCTGACATTTAGGAATATATTAAATTCATATTGATTTTTTAAAATCATTCTTTAAATATCAATGTATTTCTAAATGTTATTACTATTACATTAACTTTTATGTTACTATACTATTAACAATTTATACAATGGTGAACTTGTTAGTCGACTAGCCACTGGGCATATTTTGATAGAGACGGTCAAGGCTAATGTTTTTGAGAGAAATTTTGTCACCGAACATGAGAGTTATAACCGAAACACTACAAATGTAAAAATAATTTCCAAGTTTAAGATTCAAAAATGAGGATATACATGATTTATTGCCAATCGATACATTCACAGCTTTTAGTATGTACTTAATTTAGTAATGTTAGATCGAATTTAGTAATATGAGGCGGTCGACTCAGTATATGACTCATTATCACAACTCGTACGCAATAAGTTTCCTGCCACTTTCTTCAATCAACTTTTTGGAAAGGTATCGATAATAATTAGAACTGAGGAACTGAAAAATTATTTACTTCGCATTTATTAAAATCCGATTCCATGAATAAAAACACTCCGTTTCGATTTTTTTTCTCTAATCTAATTGCCAGATTGGCAAATATAAACTTCATTTTACTTTTGTTTTGTTCTATACAAAAGAAGTAGCAGGTCCAGTTATACAATAAATAAACCTCATTATTCAATGGTATCCATGTGACGTGTCTAATTCCACGAATAAAAACAGAATTAAGTAATAATTGCATTTTTTTATACTCACTTCTGGTGCAAAGATCATGTCGCTGGTAGTCAGTAACTTTCCTCGATTTAGATCTTAGAATAGTATATGTAACTGCAACAGAAAAATAAAACTAACTTAAACGCAATTCTAGACTAATAAATAGAAAGCAACTATTAGTTCTAGGTTATTAAGGGTTTACCTAACTAAATAATCGTTCGCATTAACTTTTCGAATAGGCTCACTGCTTCTCTTCCGTCTGATTCCAACATGCATTGCCATTTTATACATTACAGATTGGACAAGTATAGCTACGTGCTCTAAAGAAGGTGGCTAATCCTTCGCAACCGATAATGATGCAACAAGATGCGTCTGTAGTCTATGTTTTATCACATAGAGGCATACCCGTGCAATTTGTATTGTCTCGGTCTCTCAGTTTAACTTGTCTGGTTGTTTTTACACGCGTCGCGCAAAAACTAATGAATGGACTTTAATGGAAATACGGGTTATTTTTTTTTTCTTGACGAATTGGAATCTCGGATACGGTCGAAGCGGCTCCATCCTGGACTTTGGACCTGTGACGATATGACAAAATTAACGGCTGTCTATCATCTACGACAGACAGCCGTTAAATTTGAATATTGCCACATATGTTGATTTCACACGTTCGTTTAATATTTTCTATCAAAAACGAAAAGTATGTTAAAAAAGATTTTTTCTTTCGAAAAACTGCACTAGTGTGAGTTGCAGCAAAAACTTGAAATCGACGCAGTTATATATTGTAAACTATTAACTTTGCTGAATCAAAGTTTACCGCGAATATAAAAGCAATCAGAACAAGTAAAAACGGGTGTTTAATGTGAAAAATAAGAATGCTACAATCTCAAAAACATCGAACGTCAGATTTGGTTGCATGAATTAAAAAACCGCAATAGGATGCAACCGTGTCGAACTTCCTTTATCATCAAAAAATACACAAGGAACTTCCACCGCTGGTCGTCATGCAATTGTAAATGAGAATTATATAATATTCAAAAAATGATTGTCTATTAATTCATTATAGGCATCTCTTAATTGTAATATTTTATCGATTTTATTTTTTGTATCTCTGACATTTTTTACAAAAATGTAAATTATAGTATAAAATTTTGGGAAATAAGGAGATACGATCAACATTGACAAATTTTATTAAAGTTATGTAGATAAAATTCAACAGAAAATGTGTCATGATTTAAAACAGCAATAATTTGAAACAAATATAAAAATACATAATTTGTATTAATATCGATTTCAACGACAATTGGAATGAAGTTCAAGGAAAAATAAAGACCAGTTTTTTACAAAGTCCAAACCCAGTTTTTATAAAACTTAAAACTTAAAGAAAAATATGAAATAACATACCACAAAAATATATATTCCTTTGATTTGTTATTCTCCTTTCGCTTTACAATAAATTAGCTAAATTTTTTTATAAAAAAGTTCAGAATATTTTTAAATAAATTTATAATAAATAAATTTTATTTTCCAGTTAATACGGCACGTCCGTTGTCCGCGAGCACTCGATGCTCTCGTTTTTAGAACAGACAAAACCTTTGTGACTTATATATGCGTCTGATGTTCTTTGGATGCGCGGGCGCAGACAAAAAACCGCGACGGGGCGGTGACGCTCAGCGATAGCGCGCCGTGCGTGATCAAAACATGACGTTGTTTGTTTCTTGCTAGGGAAACTCTTTATAACTAACGGAATGAGGCATACAGTATTACATCATATTTTGAAATGCGGCTCAATTTGTTCCTTTTGTAAAGTTAAGCAACAAATATTTTATTTAATTTTATGAAAAGGATAAGCATTAAAACGGCATTTATACTTAACATCTTAAACTTGCGCGCTAAGACGTTAATGGTGTTGTAGTTCGAAACGTCACTAGATAGTATAAAACTGTCAGGTGTAAACGATATTTAGAGCACATTTCGAATTTTTAAAAGAAAAAAATAATTTTAGTGCTTCGTGATGTAAAATGAGTTACAATAGCTATTACCGGTGTGTTATCCTTGAATGTAGGACAGATTTATATAAACGTAAAAGCATTGGGAAAGCTGTGGCCAGAGGTGCCATCCACTGGTACTAACTAGCAAAATGTTATTAAGACTTGCAGGAAGAGATCCGAAGTCGTTGTTGGCAAACCTCTCTGGTCTTTTGTGAAGACCGCTTCGACGTAAGTGTGGAAGCGGACACTCCCCTGACGCCGGGCTGGTTCTTTGTTTTTGTCTTAGTAATCGAATTCGAACCTGTCCTGACTGAACCGCGACTATGTGTCCTGCCCTCGACCCCGGCTCGAGGTCTGGAAACGCCCTAGTAACCGATCAAAAAATATTTGTGTGATTCATTGAAATTTCAACGTTCCTTAGCTCGACAGAACAGAAACTCAGACACGATGCAAGAAACTTTGCGAGCGTCAAAGACGCAAACGCCACTAATTGTCGTCGACAAGTACGGCATAGTAAAAAAAAAAAAACAATTTAAATGAGGATTCCCCGGTTATGTTCGTCCAAGAGTATCGGACAATTCGCTTTTGCCCGGGCGCTTGTCGTATTATTATTTTCGCATACATACATTTTTAACGTGACTCAGTGCGATGTAAAATGCCTTTTAAATCGATTTCATATGCGGGTGAAATTTGATGACGAAAACTAAGAATCTTTTATAGCAGAAAGAAATAGCAGAAAATAGCACAAAGGAAAACTATCCTTACTGCGCTAAACTACAAATCAATGAAAATATTAATATTTACTGTGGTAGTTATGTTTGTTCTAATATTTTTTACGGTTCTGTGTTTCTTTAATATGGTGATATAAATCTGAATGTTGATTCAGCTCATCAATTAGACTATCACAGTCAATGTTAAATTGAAAAAAAAAAAACGAAAACCAAAACTTACAACAGACCTAAAAGTCAATTCATCTCTATCAATAACAGCTTCATAGTACATTATGGTGAAATGTGACACTCGAAAATTTATATATATGTATATTTATATATATACGTAAAGAAATATAGTATAAAAAATTACATTAATCAATTATTATTAATGGTTGCTTGTTTTTTCTAGCAGGTTTCACATAGTTAAATTCTCTCTGTTTCAATAAACCCTAAAAACATTATTCCATTGAATTAAGAGACTAAAAAATTTTCCTTATCACAGATCTAAAACTATTTCTTCATATCACTGGGTGACTCATCGAGTTGAATTTATCCTCGAATCATTATTTTATTGAATTAAGAGATTAAGGAAGATTTTTCTGGTGTCAGACCCAAAACTTCATATTACTGGGTGACTCATACAGTTGAATTTTCCTTATTGAAGAAATTGTTTATTGGATGCGTCACATTTCATCTCCGGGTAAAACATTTTCAAAATTTTAGTTTTTTTTTTATTTAGACCTAAAGACAGCAGAAAATCATTTTCATTTCGTTCATTTTCATTTTCAAAAACCATTCAGCCGCACGTTTAAAATTTTTGCTTAACATCTTATCTATATTTTTAATGAAAACAATTTTACTACCTAGTATAATTGTTCAATTTTTCTGTACCTATTGAAACACTGAATATATTTTTTCCAATGTGTGAATCTTTTAAATATGGCGATGAAAATTATTTTAACCGACTTCAAAAAAAAGTGGAGGCTCTTAATTCGTCTGTATTTTTTCGTTTGCATATTACGCGGCACCTTCGTCAATTGTGCACAGATTTTGAAAATTAAATTTTTTTTTTAAAGGGTATACTCGTAAAATGGTCCCATTGTTACCAAGTCAGAATCTGATGATGGGATCCCAGGAAATTTTAAGAATACCCTTGAATATTATAAGTATACTAACTGGCCCGGCAGACGTTGTTCTGGCCTTTGTTGTGGGCGGCTTGCCCGTCTAGTTAATATCCGTAGCTCCGTCAGAATGGACAAGAACGAAATTTTTCATATTTTGTATCGATCGATGTCAACCTCAAGCCCGGCCTTCAATTCCATCCCACGCTCGTTTTCAAACCCGTTCCGCTCTCAATTTCAGTCCCTCTTTCAATTCTAATTCCACTACCGATCGCAGTTCTGATTTGGGGGCAAACAATCCCTTCATCTTTTGTACTTCGAACCCGATTGGGCTCTCGATTCTGATGCCGATCCCACCCCAGACTTTGTTCCTTTTCAATTTCGGCCCCGGTCCTGGCTCTGAATTCTGTTGCTCGTCCCGTTTTTAATTTCAATACCACTATAGTATAAGTCTTAACGTATAGTAATGATTTTAAATTTAATGGTTGCTAATTGGTAAGTGATATTTTTGTTAATCCGTCTTATGCCAATTGAGAAGCGGGGTTCTATGGAAATTAAAATTCTAATTGTATTTTTGGACAAAATCCAAATTGTATTTTTGCATAAAGAATCTGAAACATAACAATTTTTTTTATTAAAAGAAAGCAATAGTATTTGACATCTACGCCACCTATAAAAATACGAACTATCCTATCTCTCAAGTTGGACCAAATTACACATAGGTGCCAAATTTCATGAAGATCGGTTGAGTTGTTTTAGAGTTTATCGTGGACAAACATCGTGACATTGGATTTTTATATATTTAGATATAGCGTATTTGAGCTTCTTTTTAAATTATTCAAGTGTTTGCGTTTGGGAGACATCATTTCATGATACTGAGCTGACTATAAACGCTACAGTACTCTTGAATCAATAGAAGTTGGGAATAAAACTGCGATTTGTAGACAGAAACTGCTTTTTAATAGTTACTAGTAAACTTTCGAGTTTGGGATAATTTGATTTGTTTTCATAAATTCCGTATATTTCTTTAGTGTCGAGTGTCTCATGATAGAGCTAAAGGATATGAAGTAGAGTTCTTCTGGAGCTACTAGTAAAACTCTCAAGTTTGGGCTCCTTAGTTTTGTATTTACAAGTCTTATACATAATATCTTATTATGAAGATTTGATACGAAGTCAGGAGGTGGATAGGGAACCATAAAATAAATTGTTCGAAAAAAACTGATGTCAAAAAACTATTAAACTAAAATGGTATCAATAATAATTTTGAAGGCCTACAAAAGAAATTATTATCGATAACTTTTGAGTTTAAGCGTTTTTTGATGTCAGATACTATTTATGTATTTTTTTATAAAATTTTGTTTATTTGCTATTCTATTGTATTGGGTTTTAATTCGGGGCATACACAATTTTGGACCTTTGACTATAGCATGCACTAATATGTGGCACACAACCCACCGTTGTCCATTAATCTAGTTCCTGAATTCAAATCGGTTTTAATTATTGATAGAGATTTTAAAAATATAAATGAAAACTCATTGGGTTTGGTATGACGTCTAGAAAAATATTATAATATGGTTCTACAGCCCATAGAAAATTGCTGTAATTATTAACAAATCCAGGTGCTAAAATAGGTCATTATTTATTAGCTAATAATTCAGTAACTGTTAACAACTAAGTAATTTACAAAATAGATTTTGAAATGGAAGGAAATTTTCATTTCTTTAAAAAGTTGCGATTCTCGAAACTCTATCTTTGTTATTGACAATTTTAATTTGAAGGTGGAAATAGAGCTCCACAAAGAGCGCGTGCCGCCTCTAAAGTGAGTGCAACTCATAAAACATTTTTAGTATTAAATATGTATTTAATACTAAAAATGCTAAAAATTTTATAATAAAAAAAAAATATTTAATACTAAATAAAAAATTTATTTAGTATTAAAAAATTTTTTTTAGTATTAAATATGAATTTAAAATTTTGAATAAATCGTGGTATGTTCACAACACTTGAAAGAATAAAGTCTCGTTTGAAAACAGTTTACATTTTTCAAACAGTCAAACAATTGTCAGCTAACTTTTTTTCAGACTTCACTTTCTGTTAAAGAGAGCAAATAATGTTTCAAAAATTGAATTAAAAATCTTTCGTTTCTTGGAGCCCTTCTTATATAATAAGTAAATGAACAGCAGAGTGCTAATTTTTCTCGTAAAAAAGCATTCTGATTACATTAAGAATAATAAAAGCAACAATAAACGTAACCAGAAAAATATATAGTCCATTGAAAAGTTACATTTGGGGTTGCGTTTTTTAGAGGACGTAATTTTATTTTTTTGATGTGTGGGGGGGGTCAGTGTAAAGCTAAAAACAAGTTTGTGGGGTCACCACCCTTGTCCCACGGCCGCCATCTTGAAAATAGGGGTTGAAATGGTATTTACGATATATCTCTTAAACTATTTATTTGATAAAAAATTTGTTAACATTTTTGTTACAAATTAAATTCTCTACAACTTTGGTCCAGTAACTTTTGTCGTATAACTATAAATAAAAGTTATAAGCGAAAATCTTCAGAATTCGAGAAAAATTTATATTTTCGATTTAACTTTTTATCATTTTACGAAAAATGATATCTGACCATTTTGTAGATCGTTTTTGAGGAACAACTTTCATTCATCATTTTTCATTAAGTCAATAGTTAAGGTTTTACAGCGCTCCTGAAGTGAGTACTATTTTCAGTACTCTTAACTATACCTATATTATACGTGTGTACCTATAATATGTCATCAGTTATTGATTGTTTTTTATTTTTTTTTACTTTATTATTATAATTTTTTAATTCTAAATTTTTAATATTATTAATAATTAAATATTGACTCTTTTCCCCACCACCCACGAGGTGGAGTCTAGAGGCGCGTTTTTTTACGTGGTATCCCCAATAGGCATAATCCACGGTGATTTTCTAAATTAGAACTACTCCGTCCTCAGTCGTTTCGATGGACCAGGCTGCGGCTCAGCATCTGATCGGGTTTCTGAATTAAATACCAGTGGGAGAACTGGGAGAAGGTGTTAATGTTGGCGGTTCATCATCGTCATTTTCATTTATTAATTCTGAGAGTTCCATTACGTTGCTGCAGTCTCTCAGAACAATGGAAGCATACTGCAGAACATTTTATTCCTCTTTTCGGCATTCACACATCGCTCCACAGTTTCCTTGCATTTTAAAGATCAATTTAGAAGCTTCAATTAATAAATGAAAATGACTTTGATGATGAACCATAACATTAACACCTTCCTTCTCTCTCCACTGGTATTTAATTCAGAAACCCAGTCAGATGCTGACCGCTGCCTGGTCCATCGAAACGAAGGGACGAGTAGTTCTATTTAGAAAATCACCATGGATTATGCCTATTGGGGATACCACGTAAAAAAACGCGCCTCTAGACTCTACCTCGGGTGGTAAGAGTCAATATTTAATTATTAATAATATTGCAAAATTTAGAATTAAAAAATTATAAATAATAAAGTAAAATAAAAACAATCAATAACTGATGACATATTATATTATATAAAATATAATATAGGTATAGTTAAGAGTACTGAAAATAGTAATTCACTTGGAGCTGTAAAACCTTAACTATTGACTTAATGAAAAAATGATGCGAATGAAAGTTGTTCCTCAAAAAACGATCTACAAAATGGTCAGATATCATTTTTCGTAAAATAAAAAAGTTAAACGGAAAATACAAATTTTTCTCGCATTTCTGAAGATTTTCGCTTATAACTTTTTATTTATAGTTATACGACAAAAGTTACTGGACCAAAGTTGTAGAGAATTTAATTTGTAACAAAAATGTTAACAATTTTTTTATCAAATAAATAGTTTAAGAGATATATCGTAAATACCATTTCAACCTATTTTTTCAAGAATGGCGGTGGGACAAGGTGGCGACCCCACAAACTTGTTTTTAGCTTTACACTGACCCCCCCCACACATCAAAAAAATAAAATTACGTTCTCTAAAAAACGCAAGGTAAGGCCTAAAAAATGTAACATTTTAATGGACTAATATAGAACTTTTGTTAATTACATACCGACCTGAATAATTTATTTCTTAGTGGAGTGTTGCCTATCTTCACTGACAAAACAACGGAGCGCGATAGCGCTTTCATCAATTGTATTTATTGCTTTTGATTTTGTTTAAAATCTGTTCATGGTCCATGGATAAATTAATTTTTGTTTTTTAATACATAAACAAAACAAGGCCAAGTTGAAATGAAACCACAGAAAGAAATATTGATTGTGATTTTTTTATAAAAATTTAAATGTATTCATTTGAATGGTATTTTAGGATATGTCTTATACCTACTATATATTCTATGTTCTATAATGTCCTATACTATACATTTTTAAAAGCAAAGGTCTTCTCTCTCAAGAAAATACTCAATTTGTTGAGTTTCTGATATTCGTGGATAAGTTGTTTAATTCTGGAAATAGCAGGTTTTTAGAAATAAGACATGGCAAAACATATCATGCTGCAGTTACACTACAGTACACCACAAATTATAGAAACATTTTGTCAATTTTATAATCTATGGAATTTCTCGATGAAAACTAATATTGAATAGTGTTTCCTCCGTCAAATATTACATGAAACCACAGATGGCAATAAATTGATATTGAAAAGATAGCAAACATCTAGCTCTACTGAAATTAAACTAAGAGCTCTACTAAATTTTTAAATTCAATAGAGGTCCTCTCCACGCACGCATGTTTCCTTCCGTAATATAGTTCGGCTCCAAGTCGTATGGTGGTGCTTGAAAGTCTAAGTCGTCATTGTATAATCTTTAATATACATATTAGATACTCTACAAGTCAGTCCAATCCGTGCGAAACAAGGAACAGCGCACACTATGTTTAGATCACAACACTCACACGTTATTGTCAAACTCGCGCGAAAACAAGGGGGCATAGATTAATAGGAATGTAGAGGGCATTCCCGACACAGGGTGTTTGATGTATTTCTCTCTCTAAATTATTTATCTTGTGTTTTATGAACTAGACTATCTTTTTTATGTTCTATTAGGAAGACAAGGGACTCGGTACTGTTCATTTACATATTGTATATATGTATACTTAACAGGATCACGTTACAAAAGTTCTTTATAAGTGGTTTACTTTGGTCATTATATTTTTTTAAAGTTAACAAACAATTAAATAAAAAATGATTTTTTTCTTTTTTTTTATATACATAGGTTATATTTGATGCTGCTATTGTATGAATGGCATTGAATAATGTTGGAAACATTTCTTTTATTTCTTTTGTTGACAATTTTTTTTTTTACAAATAGACTAGTTTTATACTTTTATTTCTTTTTTGCCATATCGTTTTCTTGAAAAAATAAATATTTAAAATGAAATTCATAAAAAAAGTTTATTGTTTTAACCTTTTCCTTTTGAATATTTCCGTTACTTTAAAACTTAGTTGACAGATTATTTTTGAATAATATATTGTGCGAAATTTTCGATGAGCGAACTTGAAACCCATTAAAACTTATCAATTTTAAAGATACGGAAATTTTGTTCAATATAGATTTTTTAGTAACATCAAGTCGCTTAAATTTGTTGCCATTTAGGATTTGTTTTTTATAACATTTTTGAGAAGCCAACGAGCTTGCGAGTCACTAAAGAGTACATGGTCACCGCCGCTCATGGAAAGTTAAATCTCAGAGAAATCAACAGTGCGTTGCCGGCTTATTGGGTAGGAATAGGATATCTGACGGACGGAAGGGAGAGTGGGGTAATGAAGGGTAACTCATTCACTGGACGAAAGGCAACAGCGGAAACTGCTGTTTCACGTCTGTTCTGTAAGAGCGAGATATCTCCATACGAGCTGGTCCATTTCAGTGCTTCAACGAAGTTGTCCGCAGCATGGCTCTACCAAATGTATATATAACGGACGGTTAGCGTTGATAACCGTATTATTTGAATTTTGTGCTATAATAGAAAATAATATAGACATTCCTCACTAACTGAATTGTATTTAACCTACTTCAAAACAAGAGGTTCTGTATTATTTTGTGCATTATAAAGTTCGCGATTAAAAAAAATTGAATTCATATTACCATTTAATAGAAGACGTTAAACTTATTGGTATAATATAATAATATTTATGTAAATTTTGTTTTTGTTTTATAAAGACACGAATTAAACGTCAGCGGGTACGCACCCGCGGTGGCAGCCGACCGCGGCATCCGCACGTTGGGCGGCAGCGGCGACGGCAGCACCGTGGACGATACCGTTCTTAGCGGCACCAACACCAGAGGTGCTGGAATGCCACAGGGCAGTATCAGGCTGAGGTTACTCGAGGTCGCGACCGGCGACGAGGGAGAGGTCGAGGAGTCCGAGGTCAAGGTCGAGGCTTGGCCGCTGCTGTAGAGTGTTGCCGAGGCCGAGGCTGCAGTGAAAGTGGTTCAACATCACTTTCACCGCAGGTCTCGACCATAACAGAATTTCTGCACGATCAACGTAATCACGTTTTATCATTACATTACAATCTTTTTTGATTTAGCTGTTATTCTAAATATATGTAAATTTTGACCTTCATCCCTTGAGCGACTGTCGCGATAATCGAACCACTGGAGGGTCTGATTATGAAAACGTAGGACGTATGTGCCCGCTCGTATATGCTGTAGTGTTGAAATAGTAATGAAAAAATAATTCTATTTTATTTTATTACTAAGTTGTATTATTGATTGTTATTTATTACTTTCAGTGCTCAATCAACTCAGAGGCCATTCCAGTGGGTTAAGCTTTTGAACCTCAGCCGTCTACGTCTGCGGCTGCATTTACATGTAATATTATTTTTATTATTTTACCTCCTATCAAAAAAAGTAACATTTCAAGAAAAATATTTAAAACAAACTAAATATTTGTAAATAGTAATCTGTATAAATATTTTGTTTTAGGGATGTACCGGAATCGGCCCTCAGCCAGCCTCGCCTGCTATTTTGTGCCCCTCTCCTGCTGGAAAAGAAATGGAGCTGTTTTGTAAATATAAATTATTTTTATCTTTTTGCGTTTACAACCTGTAATTAATTTATAATTGAATCTGCAGTTGTATGTTTCTTTGACGATCTGTCTGACAACTTTAGGGTTTTCATTGCATTTATTTTCAAATTTTTGTCATCAAGTTTTGTTTTTCAAGTAATTTTCAGTTTAGTATTCAATTTTGCATTTCAATGTGTCTTGCACTCTCCTGTTTAGTTATTTCATATTGTCATTATTATATTTAGTATACAAAAAAAAAAGAAAAAGTTTATATGCTATTTTTTATATTTCTAATATAATGTAATTTAATACAATTGTGCAATTTAATTTGTCATTTGTTTTTCAATTAATTATTTATTTGCTACTTGATTTACTATTTAATTATATTTGTATTGTATAAAAATAAAATTTTAAATATATAAAAATATAAATAAAACAATAAAGTCAACCTTTGTATCACTTATTAGTGAATAATAGTCTTAAATTGGCTAAATCATGACAAAAATAAAAATTTCAATAATTTTGATATTCACATGGCATATCCATAATATGCTCGTCGCAATTTTCGGTAATTTTACGATTTTCAACGAGCTGTACTGAAGAATTTTCTATGTAAAGTATATTATTTTCAAAGTTTTTTGTAGAATGGTTATTCTATTTTTAAATAATGCCTTACATTTGCATATGTGAATATGTTTCATTGTATAAACTTAATTGTAAGACTCGCCTTTTTCGACTAATTTCAGTTTTAAATTTTTATTCACAAAGCAAACAACAAAATATACAATTCTTTACATTTTGTATAGTCTATGAAAGTCTCTGACGGTACAAACAACAAATCGCTCTGTTTAAAACAGACCCGCCATGAAAACGGGCGTAGCAAAAATCACTCTACGTGAGCACGGCCGTCCGACTTGCAATGTAATGTCTCTCTTGAAAAAAATGTATGGCATGTTGATGTTTTATTAAATATTATTGCAAAATAGTTATTAGGAAGAAAGGAAATACAAATAAAACAAAATGTGGTTTTATTTCTTTGTATTTGAGCAAAGTCTTGGAAGGAACAGCTCTCTTAAGTTTAATATGTCATTGTTTATTACTGGATAGCTTTTTCAATTAGTTTTCTTTCCTGCCAGTTAGTAAATTTTATCAACATTCCTAAAATGTCTAACAACCATAGAGTACTAATTCAAACTATGCGAAAAATGAAAATATGTGGCGTCCCGTCGCACTGCAAAAAAGCGCGGGAAACTGATGGACCGTTGAGGGTGGCGCTAGTTTACATATATAACCTTTGAGAGGATAATGCATTATGTATTAATAAATACATAATACATTTATTGGCACTTTGATGTTACAAATCTGTCACCGATAAATATAGTTCTGTCGAGATAAAGCCTAGGCGCAATCCCATAGACCATAAGATAAGCTTTATCGTCTAGTGACTAGACGATAAAGTTTATCTCATTGCGGCTGTCACTCACTAAACTGTCTGATGAGTGACAGCCGCATCCGAATTCAAACGATATAAAGATGCTAAAACAGATAAATGATAATCTAACTAATATCAAGAAGAAGTAAGGCTTTTTACTTCCAACTATGAAAAATATTTAAAAATTAGGAAGTTACTTTTCAGTTCCATTTTTTAAAATCGAGTTTCATT
This sequence comes from Eumeta japonica, assembly GCA_005406025.1. NCBI lineage: Eukaryota > Metazoa > Arthropoda > Insecta > Lepidoptera > Psychidae > Eumeta > Eumeta japonica. The sequence goes on from BGZK01000779.1 coordinate 268,572, forward strand.
AGATCTTCGTGTTTTAGGGATTGCCTTCCTGAGAACCTATTTAGTCCATTCTCAGAGTGTTGACTGTATGTATGTGTGTATATGTCGAATTCGATCGAGAAATCGCTTGTTTCGTCGAGAGCCATTGTTTAACGAAAAAAATCGCAAAATAAGTATTTTTCCAAATAAAGTTTTTGTTGGAATGATGTTTCGTGTCGGTAAAATTTTTTGCTTTTGAATTTTTCATCTGCTGTACAGCATCCAGGTATATTTTTAAACACATTCAGCTCGAAAGTAGCACATAATTTAGCAGTCAGAGTCAACTGTCTTTCGAGTTTTTGTTCTCGAAAGACTCAAAAAACGTACTACTTTACGTATAGATATACTTTTGAACTACACGAGCTCAAACCATACATCAGTAAACATTTCTTCTTTCTATTTAGACCTGATAGCTGAAGAGAAAGCGTGTGAAAATACGCGTCAAGTCATCTCGTGCCCCTGGATGGATGGCGGACATCTTCAACTACGCTGCACTCGGGCATAAATTCTTTACTTATGCCTGGAGGAGGGAGGAGGCTGGAGTACTTTAGGGAGCTGGAGGAGCTTAGAGAAATAGAGGAGCACTTAAGTATTTCTCTTGCGCACAGCACGCTGGCGGTGGATTTCAAGCAGAGAGCTACCTTGACGCTTTGTTCCACCGCTTCCGTTCGTGATATATTTTTTTTAAAACTGGTGCCTCTCACGACACGTCGTTTACCGACCATCCTCTCTACTATGGTCGCTAACGGGAGGTTATCCCCTACCACGGGCACCGCGGAATACAGACTACAAATGGAACTAAATAAATAAAATACATTAGAATATATTGCATTTATACTTATGTATTCTATTTATTACGCATCTTAAATTTTACCATGAGAATTTATCATTTTCTCATCGCAAATCGGAAATAATACGACGAGCAAAGCTCGGTTGCTCAGATTTTTATAGCGAAATGACTAAAATGAATTGCTATATTTAAGATATAAATATGATGATGCTATTTCTACCGTAAGCCGTATCGATAAGCTAAAGTGCTGAAACAAAATTACAAGAATGACCGTCTAAATCTGCATCGAGATCTCTCTTGAGTGACGCTACCTAATGATATGATAACAGATAACCTTACGTTATCTGCTTCAAAAAAATTTCTTCTTGTCATCAAGCTGATACGAATATATTTGTTGATCAACGTTTATTCTAAACGCTATAAAAAGATGCGCTCTGAAAGCCCTTTTTATTAAAACACTATATAAATAAAATAAAACGCAAACTAAATTAAACTCAAAAGATATATTTTTGGCTCCTGTACATTGCCACGCCTCTCCTATGTCGAACCTAGATATTCAATTACAAGGAAAAAATCAAAATACAAAAGTTTCAAAGGGCGATGAACAGAGTAGTGTACACCTAAAAAGAAAACATGGAGGAAGAAGTACAGTTTTATGAAAATTAACAAGAGTGATTAATGCATTAGAATACTGTAAAAAGATGAAATAGCAGTGCGGACCACATTACACGAATGGATGATGAGCGATGGACAAAAATAATTACTACATGGATAGAGTCGTATAAGAAAAGATATATAGGAAGACCGAAAGAGAAGTAGACATATGAAATAAACAAGACAGCAGGCAAAGGTTGGATTACGAAGGTTTTCGCGTTAAAATAAGTAGTAGTAAGACCAAGTGACATGAAGTTTAATGGAGGACGCCTTTACTAGTAGAGAGGTTTTCAATAACAATTTATAATTTTATTATTTTATATTTTAATAATGAATTATACCTATGTAAATAAAAAAATTCCAGCATCATTCAATATTTTAACAATTAAATTTATTAACTCGTTATGTAAATATGTTTGAATGTAACAGAATCTTTGAACGTGACTTTCACTCCCTTCTAAAAAAATCTCTGTAGGGATGTACTATCCTAGTGAACACATCGGCAAGAGTAAAAGTTGGTCTGTTCAACGACTATGACTGTTTCGTCCCGCCGACTGCGTGAAAGCAACATGTGTAGTTCGAATATACTACAACTGATAGCACTGTGTCATGAAGTATTACCATACTCAAAGTAAATTGGTAGCATGCAAACGCCACTACTAGTATTAGACTAGTAGCTAATTACTAACGCGATGTAACAGTCATGTACGTCGAATTTTGTCTCTTGCAGAGCACTCAAGTTTTACTTCGAAAAATTGAACATTCCACCAATCCACGATATAGGTGAGAAACGTGCAGAGGGATGAACGACAATAGGGCGATTAAAAATGTCACGACGCTAGCGTCAACCTCAGGGAAGCGGCCTCACCCTGTGGTATAAGAGCCTTATCCTTCTATTAGACCTCTGGGAGCATTGGCCGTTTAATTGTCCAACACTCGTAAGAAAAAAATTGGGAAATAAAAGTACAACACAAAAGTATATTGTTTAAAAAATTTAAAATCTCACACTAATGGTAAATTAAACTAAAAAATAAATAATAGTTTAAAAAATAAATTAAAAAACACGCTTTTGTAGAGAACAGAATTGGAAAGTAGGAAATAATTTTCAGTAAATTGAAATTAAGAATAGAATGAATAACAACAAAATAAGTTATATTATAAAAAAGCGTGGGGTGTTTGATGTCAATTATTATAACTCTTTTATCAACAGATATTGGTAAGAGCTGAATCAATTTGAAAATATTTTAAAAAGCACCCCACGCTTATTTTACCATAAAAAAATATATTTTTTAAATCACTCTATTTTTATTTAAATTTCTTGAAAATTATTTTCTACTTTTTAGTTCGGTAACCTATAAAATCGTTTTTTCAGTTTTTGTTTTTAATTATTATTTATTTTCTAACGTAACTATATCGCTTATATTATAATTTATACATTTTAAATGTTAGTTCCTACATCCATCTTTTAAAGACACTCCACACATATTAGCAGAGATCGCATTTTGCACTTCATTGATTCTAATTTCAGTTTTCTTCTCCCATACCCAAATTTTAATACCGTACTTAAGTGTAGCAATCAAGACCTCATTATGAATAGTCAAATACTATAAGAGTATAATAAGTATGAGACACTTTTACTGTTTATAATAGCAATCAAGGCCCTATTAACTTTATTCCCTATTTATTAACAGACTACCCAAATACACAAACTTTTACATTTGTTCGAGTCTCATAGCATTCAGTCGTGCTGTTCACATTTTCAAACACCATGATTTTAATCTTATTAATGTTTACTTTCATACCTCTTTTCTTAACATAATCATTCATTTGAATTTCCATTGTCTGCAACTCGCACGTCGACGGTGCAAGGATTACTTGATCGTCGGCATACAGGAGAGGCATTTGATCAACAGTCCATCCATTCTTAGTACATACTCAATTCTTCCAAATCATATAAGTAGCTATTCATAAATACGTTGAACAGTCACGGTGCAGCTACACATCCCTGTCTCACACTCCAGCAGATATCAAACCAGTCAGTGTACACCCATTAATTTTGACGCAGGCACTAGGGACTCTGTATATCTGATTGTAGTGCACTTATTAATACTATATTCATATAATGAATGAACAGGATTCTCCATAGATCATTGCTTTCTATGTTATCTATCATAAGCTTTTTCTAGATTTATAAAAGCGTGAGGAACTTTTGGTCTTTAATCAAAATCTTTTTCGTAATGTTTCCCACGTAAAAAATTTGGTCCATACACCAGATAGATATTTTTTAGAAATCTCGCTTGTACACCCCAGATCTTATTTTCAATACCATTCACAACTCTTTCGATAACGATTTTCACATACAGTTTGCCAAAAACGCTGATGATTTATGCAAAACCTGCTGTAAGCCTTACCCTTTATAGAGGGATACAATGATGGCTTTGTATTAGTACCCAACAGTTTTTTCAGCATTTGTGAAAGAGCTGTTTCAGCAAGTTTGCCACTATACCTCCACCGCCCCTCAACATCACTGATGTAACCCTCTCATATCGGGCAGCTTTTCTAAAATTTATACGATTTAGTGTTTTCATAACATTATCGATCGTAGTTTCAATTACATTTTTATCGTCAATCATATATTCAGTGGCGGTAACATTGTCATTTGCAACTGTAATCTCACATACGAAAACGCTTTTGAAATAATTCTTCTAGAGCTCTTTGACATATGTTTCCTCACTCAGTAAACATCCATTATTATCTCTAATCAAATTTATAAGCGATGTCTCGAAACTATTTCCGGCCTTCTTCACCACAAAACCAAAAAAGTTTTTAATTTGCCCGAAAATTATCCGAGATTTTCCAGTCACACCGTTCTTTTATTTTATTCTCTCTTCTTTTTACACATTCTTGTTGAAGAATGAATAAAAAGACGAGAGTTGTCTCAGTTTTGCAACTTTATATGCATTTTCGTATTCAAACTGTCCTTTTTTTCTCTCTGTGGGTGGCCTTTACCGATAGTAAGTCCAGCCATGCTCTCTTTTTCACTAACTATTTTCCTTATTTCAAAGTTCCAGTATTAATAATCTTTCTAACCAATATTTATTCTCTTATTCACTTCACATACCTTTTTCGCTTTCTTTACTAAAACGAATTTCGTTACCTTCTACAATTCATCAAGTTTTAGACGTTTATACAGTTTGATTTCACCCAAGCTATCTTTCAAGCACTACATCTTCGCTTTTATTTTCGGATTAAGAGGCTCACCAACTTTTATTCGTTCGGGTTTGGTAGTGATAGATATTTTAGATCATACAAACTATCTGAACGAACTGGGCCTATGTAAAAGGTCGTGAAGTTGAACCCATCAATATTCATCGGCTTCGATCAGTATTTCGGTCAACCTAGTTCGAGATAGTTCCGAATTTCTAGGCTTCTTTCTTCCTTAAACGACAGACTCGAATTTTTTTCGTTATCGAAAATTATTTATTTAGTTGCATACAGGAATTAACCTTTAATTTTTTGTCCTGTTTGATTTCGGCCTTGCCATTTTGACTTTCAATCGACGCTAGAAATTTATTAGTGTTCATTATTTTTAAACGTCATATCCAGACGATCCAAATCTGTATAGTAGTTTCGACGCTAGATCACTGAACTAAGTAATGACCGCGCAGTACATAATTTTTAATGCTGGCTTACGCGGCCAATGACGTCATCACAGAGAGTGGATAGTAGAGGTCAAGCGTGCATTGTTTTGTAGCCACCGAATAAATCTGTACAACGGTAAGCTGCACTTTTCTAACTTTTAAGCTTTTGTCACAAGAAGCTCTTAAACCAACACATTTTTGGTCATGGAACTATTCTGTGATGACAAAATATAAGCACTTGTTAAACCTATTAATGCTGCTGATTGCAAGCTCATGCAAAAATCAAAATCAAAATAAATTTCTATTATCCAAGCATTTACTCCCAGTACCGAATATGTAATCAAAATATCCAACGATGTGTTGAATATAAGTAAAAAATTTTACAAACAATGAAGTATTATGCTGAATTTTACAATTGATTATAGATATACTTATCTAGATGGATACATTATACGCTTTGTGCACGACATTATCGCCGTCCAGTGTCCGCAACTTTTTGGGATTTATCCAATATTGGTATGCTTATGAAATAATAGAAACATTAATTATAGCGTTGTTTATTAATATTATTAATGAATAACTTTGTTTCTAAAAAACAATTATAAGTAAACAACTACAATATATTCTTGTTTTGCGTCATTTTTCATAATGAAAATAATTATGTATCGTTGCCATTTTCTATGGCCACGACATTTTGATTATTTGCATTTTAATTACCAATCATTTTCATTTCGTAGAATAATAATTATTATCTGCCTACATCTCTGGCAATTAAATAATCAATTAATTTTAATTTAACTATAAATCGAATATTATTTATGATTTCTTCCATGAAACACAACAACTGGAAAAAATAACCTTTTCTCTAAAAATAACGAAAACAATGTTTTTTGTGGACATGTTTTTGAAATCGGAGTAACAAATAATACCGTGATTTCTATAGTTACTGAAATAATTATAATAAATTACAATTATGGATAAAACAATTTGTTTTTAACTGAACAAAAAACTTACTTAAGCATTGTAGCTTGCAAAATATATAAGATAGTTTGTGTAAATATAACCGAATGCGTTATGGTATAGGTTAAGTTCTGTTAAATTTATCAAAATATCTTAGTAGCTGTGATTCTGCGAATACAGCACCGTTCACGTGTAACCAATGTGCCCTTACATTTTTGTCATTCTAAAGATATCTCGGATGATTCAACTTTTATTAAGCAGTTTCTTTTTATACTATTTTTCAATTACCAATAATAAATATTGCGCCCCATTGATAACTATACCTACTGAAGTTTCACACGAAATTTATCGAAAATGCACTGCATTTTTCGAAGACCTTCCCATTTCTTCCACAGCATGAGCTGCGGTCGGCCGTATTTTCCCCACCATGCGCTTTGCATGTAGCGAATGCAACGTCGTGTGGTAGTAAATTTTTATAAGGATATGTGTTGTCTTACATAATAATTTTAAATAATAAAAAAGAACAAATCATGCTAAATTAAAAATACTGATATTATACGTTTTGTTTTTTGTGTTTGGAAACTTACTAGAATTTTTAGATTATTTATTTGTTTGATAGAAAATATTTTACTATTTTTTATTAGGGCATAATTTATGAGGACAGGGGGCTATGATGATATATGTCCTTACAAATTTATTACTTTATGGAAGTTTTTGGGTCCTATCCTTGTCATATTGAGCGGTTTAGTCCCCTTAAAAACGGCATATACCGATGGAGCCTGAAACAGACGTATAAGAGGTGCATATTGCAGTATTTTACCCTGGACGCGTCTCCGACAGAAAAAGATATCTAGGAGGAGCCCAGTACCGGACAGTCTATGGTGGAATTTGTTGTCTTAACCAAGGTTAGATGGCTCGTCACTGCTGGCAGGTTATGCATACTGCGGCAAGGACCGGCTGTCCCTACGCCCTTTAGGCATCAACGCAGCGCAAATATGGATCTAGATAATCCTGTATGGACTCGGCATGTAAGCGATGATAATGGCACGAGCCGGTGAGGGATTAACATGATACAGGTTTCCATCCCGAGCTGTCGGATATCCGTGGAGATTTCCACCGTGTAAGGAAAATAGTGAAATCTTAATATTATCATTTTTGTAGAAATAATTAAGCTGACAATCATTGACTACCAACTTATTGTATATAAAATACATTTAATTTACATCTGGATTGAGAGAGAGTGATGTAGCAGTGCGCAAGGTTTTAGATGAAGCGAGAGGAAATAAAGTTCAAAACCTTCGTCTCCTGTCGCTTCATTTGAAAGCTAGACATATTCAAAAATTTTAAATTGTAAAATGCTTCGATATATATTTCACATTATTTATTCATAGCTATACAAACTTTCTTCTATCCGTGGCTCCATGGTTTCAAAGTCTAAGTAGGTTGCATAAACTTTGTTGCATTTTCATTTCTAGTTTTTGTAAAGTCATTTAAGCAACTAGGTATTAGCTTTCCATAAGAAATATAATATTTTAATAATCAAGCACTGGCCTCATTGATGGTATTCAATGGCTATCATACTCTATTGCACTTTAAGGTCTACGATGTTTTATTTAGGCAATCAAAACAAGTAATACAATGATCGTTTAGCTTTTAACTCTGATAAACGATTCTCATACGTTATGATCCGATCAAGGTAAAGTTTGATAAAGTCTGTCAAACGGTTACTCCATTACTTTAACCTCTCTGCTATAGCACACCTGCCCACTACCCATTTATTTGAAATTGAGGAGTGCGGCCTAAGGCGGGAAAGAAGATGAAACCCTTCATGCTAACCCAGTATGGATCCGGGGTTGTTAACGGCCATTATTAAGAATTCGATGAAACTTTTTGGCATCAATGCGACTGTTTCTAGTACTCTTACGAGGCAAAGAGCGAACGGTTCAATTCCGCTTACGTCAGAAACTATTCGATTTCAATCCTCTAATTGATCCATTCAGCTGCGAACCGGTAATCATGTTTAAGAGCAAAAAGCCCAGTTTTTTGTCGCGCCCGCGTCTATCTACACGCGCGAATCCGTTCAGAAGCGTCGGACGTCCGCCGACGGCAAAAACTTTAATGATTTGTGCGTAGAGGTCGTGCGAGCGCCGTGACGTGGGAGGCGTCACGGCGTCCAATGCGAAGGCAATGACTGACCCGCAGTGCGCCATGGACGGAGGGACGGCGCACGCGTTCATTTGTAGTTCATCGTCTTCACGTTCGTGATCTTGTACGTCCATCGATTCAAGGCCTGCTATCAGAATTATAGTTGTGTATATAATTCTGTGCGTATGACGCCGCGGACATTCATTTTTATAATACCGAGCTGTGTACATAATTCTTGGACTCTTGGCACTTCTTCCACGATCTGCTCTCAAATTCAATTTTAACCATAGGTTACTTTTACAGGTTACTTCTAAACTCAAAATTGATCCTCAAAAATAGTTTTTGTTGAACGAAAGCTCAGAAGGAATCATGGAAATTCTTAGTATTGTAATTCCGGCATAGAGTGATTCACGGTCACCTTTTACAACTTAAGCGCGTTTACCAGTTATAATTTACGATCTGTGACTGATCGCTTTGCGTTACTTACGTTTCCGTGTTCTGTTTGATTGCTTTTTTTTCTGCCCTATATTAATTAAACGAGCAACACTTGTTTTTATTACAAAACTAAAACTTATTTTACATTTAAAAATAATAAATAAACTTTACCGGTACTTATTATAAAATCTAGTTCACAAGTTCAAGAAGTTGCTATTTCAAAATAGCTGCTAGAAAATGAGCGATAGTTTTATTGGTCTGGAATGACGTCTAGAAAAAAGGGATTAAAATGTTTTAATAGCGCTTAAAAAATTAAGATGAAAAAAACCATTTAGTTTTTTGCTAACTCAAAAACTAAAATAATAACCAGAATCTGAAAAAAAGTTCTTGAAAACGAGGAAATTTTCAATAAAAATCCTAAGCTTTTGGAATTCTATCTCCATTATTAATAACTAGTTTTTGCCTGGGGTTCCTCCTGCGACTCCACCCGCTTATACTGAGGTAGTATTTGTGACGGTAGATGAAATTTTTTTAACTTCTCGCTAAGAAAATTGAAAATTTTCTAAAATTTTAAAAAACCATCTCGATCGCCGCCAGTTTGGTTCAAGTTGGTTGATTCGTTCGTGAGATATCGTTATTAAAGATTTTTGAATTTTTTTTTTTTTAAATTACTCCAAAATTTAATATTTGATCGAATACATGTTTTAAGTTCTTTTATAGAATTCAAAAAACTGCGCCGATCGCCGCCTGTTCGGTTAAAATCGGTTAATTCGTTTATGAGATATAGTGATCAAATAATTTCGGATTGATTTTTTTAAATTACTCCGAAATTTTATGTTTGATCATTTAAAGTTAGTGGAAATGTGCAGAGATGGCCTTTAGGGTCAACCTTTTTACAAACTTTTTTTGGATAGGATTTGTGTAAAATCCATTCTTAGTCAGCATCTAAGTCCGGAAAAAGGAACTATGGCAAAATTAAAGTCCGTCGGACCTATAGTTTCGGAGATCTCGTGAGTCAGTCAGTCAGTCAGTCAGTGGTATTTCGCTTAGATGGACTATTCTGTGGTGGATCCGCTATTGTTCTCATAACACCCATTATGTTGACACTGCGTCGTATATTTTCATTCGATTAATCTTTCTATATGAAAATCCAGAGTCACGATAATTGTCTACGACGAACTATAAGACAACTCAACCGATCTTCATAAAATTCGGCATTTGTGTGTAATTTGATTCAACTTAAGAGATAGGATAGTGTGTTGTGATAGTTGGCGTATTCATCAAATACATTTTTTACAGGACAATGTTTTTATTATTTTTTTTTCAAATTTCTCATCGAAAAATACGCACAAACACAAATTTTACTTTCTCTCTAGACTCTCGTCCCTCAATTGGTATAAAACGGATTGAAAAATTCTCGATTACCGATTCACACCAGATTAAATATAAAATTATTACTGTGGTTAAATTTAAATTTAAAATTATAGGGGATGCCCGTTTATTCAGAAACCGATCAAATATTCTTATATAAAGATTATCAAATTCAATTAAGCACGAATATTCGAAAAAGCATCCAAAAATAAAAACAAATTATTACGGAGTCTTATCAATGCTAAAGAATGCATATTTGTTTTTGTTGTCGCATTTCTGAAAACGTCTATAATAATTCCGATACTAGTGCTATCGGAAGGAAAAATCGATCTTACTGGTACCATCTAAGGGAAAATTGTTTACGTACGAGTTTCTACTAACAAAGCGCCATTGTTGATGTGAAAGATTAGAAAAATTGACAACAGTGATTACTATCGCTGTTTTCATTTCGTTGATATTGAAACGGCATTTCAGAGGAATAGGTTCAAATTGTATAGATCACAAATATTTATAGTAGTTTTACTTTTTACCTAAAATAGTAATTTGTTATAAACGAATATTTTATTCTAGTGTTTCATCCTAGATTGTTTTTTCCAATTGTGAGTCCGATGGTAGAGCAGTATTTTCAAAACATTTTAATTATTACACAGCACACAAGGATTCGATCGGCCTATGGTAATAATGCAGTCGTTTTAGTTAAGACATCGGTGTAGGAATTCTTGATAACTAAAATGGAAATCGCTGCGTCACTGGAATTGAGGGAACAAGTGGCATCGGAATGTAAAGATATTTCAAAAGAAACTCTTAGTCCGGTTGGTCATTTCAAATAAAAAGAGCATTTATTTACTTTTACTTTATTGTCACAATAGTTTTAATCACATATAGACGGTTTGCCCTCTGTGATCACAGTGGCCCATTCCAGTATGTTGCCTATACGTAAATTAGGATTTTGGGCTTTCGCTGCAACAGAAAAAGGTAAAGAAGTCTCTTTAATATTAGAAATATGTGACGACACAAAAATACACATTAAAAACTGTAATTAAAGAAATCTATAAACGATAAATTCAAGAATACTGTCTTTTTTAAAGGCGGTAACAGCCGACTAGTGACTTACGATATATATATGAATTAAATAAAGCTCAATAATTTAAAACTCCCCTAAACAATCACAACTGGCCACTACCGTCAACTGATTTTGATTCTAGTCGGGTATTATCGCTTTTATAACGGGCAATCTCTTTTGAACTCTATCTCGATGAATTATTGTTTAGTCTTGAACGTGTTGCGTTCGAGCCTTTTAGACACGGTAAAACTAACAGAAGACGCTCAATGTTTAGCGTTAGGACGAGCTCATCGGGAACTAGACGGCACTGATCCTTTTTTCTTGAGATCGCGACCTCGACAGTCTCCGGCAGCTGCGCCCGCGCTTATTATACTGAATAGCATCGATGACGTGGTATGGCTAAAAAAGATCACGCCGAGTGACCGTACGCATAATCTAAGTATAGACTGATCGCTCCGACGCCGAGTTGGTTAATTCTCGATTTTCCAAAGGAGTTCCTCGAAACGATGAGCTCAGTACAAGCTTATCCTGTTTTTTTTTATAACTTCTGATTATTTCTGTTCTGGGTTCAATCTCAATTACGGACGTATTTACCGCCGAGTTCTTAAATGAAATCAAACTACTCGTCCCATGTACACGTTAAGCCAACGACCATGAGTTTTTTCACTGAATTTGGTAAAATCTGTCGTTATTAGTCTTCGGACCGCGCCGGCGCAGCGTGGAGTACAAGTTTCGAACCTCACAATCGTAAATGAAAGGATTATGTAAGACTATGCCTGCGCAGTGGATAGACAAACATCTCAGACAACAAAAATAACGTAACGTATTATGTATTAGGTCTGGAAACAAGTTATTTCGTATTTTATAAGTAAAAAATTGCTGTTAAATCACTTTGTTAAGTGCTGTTAGGGAAAAAGTCGATGTCATTTTGTAAAAAGTAGGACAAGTTCAACGTATTAGGTCTTACGACATAGCCGCAGAGCTGGGGATTGCTCACAAAACTGTTTTAGCCCATTCGAAAGAAGCTGGATATACAAAAAAGCCGGATACTGGGGTCCCACACGAGCTCACTGAAAGAAATCTAATGGATCGTGTACTTATTTGCGATTGTTTATTGAAACGTGATGAAACCGAACCGTTTTTGAAAAGATTGATCAGTGGTGATGAAAAATGGATTACCTACGACAAGAACGTGCGACACAGATCATTGTCAAAAGGCAAGCAAGCTCCACAGACTATAACGAAACCCGGATTAAGACGACACAGTATTTGAGAAAAATATTTTAACTGGGAGTTTTCGTCAAAAACAGAAGGAGTTACGAACACGATGTTCAGCCAATGACGTTTGAGCGCCGCTGGCTGTCCTTACCGGGTACAGTGGACACCGCATAATTTTGTGAATTCATAGGAAATAAATAATAAATTAAAAAATATTTCCTTCTGTTAAATTGTAATCGTGAATAAAACTGATGAATTATTGGGCTAATGTACTGTAATTAAGTAATACTAAACTAATTTAGTTGATTATTTTGAATTATTGAATTTCAAATTATATTAAATTGTACGTTTTAAAAATAATTCTTTATTACTTTATTTAAATTTTAATTGTCAATTTTAAGTATTTCGATGTACATAACACGATCACATGTTATCTTAGCAGTATGCCAATAATATAATATTCATTTTCCCCATAATCGACGAAATCAGTATAACATTTTTGATACTTATTAATTGCAATAACATTCAATAAAAGACTTTCCAAAAAAATACTTGTTTCGAAAATCTTAATACATTAAATAATTAGCTGTTTTCGAAATTGGTACTAGTTCAAAATATGCCAGTTGTGGTTTTATATCAATTTTCATAATTTGACTCAATGTTTTGTTTATATACTAATTGGCTTACCTTATTTTTTAATTTTTATTTGTTTTGCATTAGCTGGCACCGAATAATTATTTTATAATTGTCTAGAAAAGCATATTTCATAATTCAAGTAACTTTTACTGTAACATTTACTTATGGTTCAAGGCAATTGTGTATATATACACATATACACGCACGACTGTGTGTCGGCTGCGACGCGGGACGAATGGCCCTTACAAACTTACGTATCTTTTATATAACCGAAAGAAAGTACATATTTTATTCAAATTCTTTATTTTTCTTAAAGTTGTCGTCGTCGAAAAGTTCTACCATATGTGAAGACTCTTACGGCTGCATCATCTGATGTTGTCGATGACACAATCTTTCCTCAGAACAGATCATGTGCAAAGTTTCAAATCCATGGCCGTCCCCTATTGAAAAGTTTCATCCTAGGAGAAACCTTCACAGCTGCATCCTCCTATCCTGCATTGTCCTCTGATGTATGTATGAGCACACGATCCATCGTTAAAACAGTCTGTATATAAAGTTTCAAGTCTTTGCTGTTCATTGTCCAAGAGTTTCATCGTACGAGGAGACCCTCACGATTGTCATCTGGTGTACGAGGACAAGATCCATTATCAGAATAGTCTGAATATCAAATTTCAAGTCTGTGCTGTTTACTGTTGAGGAGGTTCACCGAAGGAAAAAGCTGTCACGGCTGTATAATATGTAAAAAAAAGTGTGTGTGTATTAGTGTACACACGTAAGAAGTGAAACTTCTTTATGGCATCATTTTTCGAAAAATGATTTACTATTTGCAACTTCACAGAAATTGGTTGAATAAAGCTAAATTAGATAAAGTTTATGCAAAAGGCTTTTATTATCATAGACATGGATACAAATAACTTTATAAAATTTTTTTCGCTAATCACTTAATTGAAATATTATTTTTCACGTCACTACTGAATTTCAGAAATAGAAATGTTCAGAGTTTCATGTAGGAGACTTGGTAATGGTATATGTACCTAGAAGGGTGATAGGTAAAACTTTTCAATTAATGCGATGTTATAAATGGCCATATAGAATTGTAGGAAAATTATCGACCGCTACATATAAAATCGAGTCACTCAATGAAAGAATGTGAGATATAGTTCATGTATGTCGGTTGAAAAGATTTCAACTTTGATAATAGGAAAATGTAATATATACAAACTGTAAATAGATCTAGGGTGTTGACAGAAAGCATATGTGACAGGTGGCCTTAGTAATAATTATGTTTATGCCACGATGACATTAATAACATTGAATAAATATGGCGCGTGACTGAAAAATGTAACCCAGAAATAAAGATGGCGCGTAACAGATAAAGATGGCGCGTGACAGAAAAACGTTACATTGCTATAAAATTTCTCCCATACGCCGATAAAGAAGTTTCACTTCAAAAAAAATACTAAACATTGCTAATTAAATATAAATATTTTTTTTGATTTTGACACGATAAATCAGACGTCATTCGACTACGATCCACTGTGTTTTGAAGACTATAAATATAATAACATTACTTGAAAAATCGAATAATTTCATTTAAAAATTCTGCAGAGCGATATTTTTAGTAGATTAAAATATTTCCTTTACGTATTTTTTTTTATTTTCACATAAAAATCAGTTAAATACTCAGAATAATAAACGTCAGAATAAGAGACACAGGAATCACGTATGAACGCATTGGCTGCTCGAGTCGAACTGAATGAGGGCTTTTAAACAATATGATCATCCTGGTATCAACATTAGCACGTTATTTCCTTTTCATAAAATGAAGAGCGCATATTTTACTTTGTTATTTAATTTTATTTATTTAATTGTGTAGAATAAATTAAAAACGTGAAAAACAACTGCCCTGGAGAAAAAATTTTTCTTTGTCCTCGTGTAAAATAATTGCATCTTCCAACTTAAGTTTTAAAGATATATAGAATTAAAAATTTTAAATCGTTTTTTTAAATAGTATTATGTGAAATCGTCAATATTTTTTACTATCATTTGTGGTTTGTATTAATATCTAGGGCTTTTACTTTTTAGTATATATTTATATTTTTCACAAAAAACTAGCCGATCTAAAAAAAATTTTTTAGATCGGCTACTGATTGAAGTATGTAGTGGTCATAACTCTCAATCAGTTGATGCTATGTGTATGGTGGGATTGGAAGGGCATTATTCATTTAGAACTTTAACTGTCGGAAAAAAACCATAAATTCGAATTTCTACTGTCATCAGCTGATGAGACTCAAGCAAGAAGTAGAGAAAAAACGATTTGAATTGATCTATAGAAAGAATCTGGCTTTTCACTATGATAATGCGAGAACACACATATATTTAGTCACTCAGCAAATATTGAGAGAGTTTAATTGGAAAGTGTGTTAATACATCCACAATATTTCACCCTCATATTTTCACCAGGTCCGGTCTGTCCAGAATTCTTTAGGTAGTGCCAGATTAACGTCGAGAGAGGACTGTCTGAAAACTTATTTTCGTAGTTTTTTGATCAGCAGTCCCAAAATTTCTACAACAGTGGGATTGTGTCACTACCTATATGATGGTAACAGTTTGTCGAACAAAATGGCGTATACATAAATAAAATAAATAAATAAAAATGTTTATTTACATTAACTTAAGCTAGGTCACAGCTTTAACTGTAAGCACACTCTTTTCAATAAAAAAATACCTGCCAAGAAGCGCCGCTCTCCAACGTCCATTTAAATACAATACAAGTATCGAAAAACAAAAATAGCGAAACTATAGTTATTACATTTTACCACTATTAACTAATGTATAATTAACATATGGTGAGATGGTGTATGTCTGCAAACACACATGTGCACGCATATGCATTCATGATTGCAGATGCGCACACGAATGTGTGTGTCTGTGTATGGGTTTGATTGCGTCATGATTAATTAATTATATTATTATTATTATTTAATTGTAACATATATATGTATGTACGTACGTAAATATATATAATAATTAATTGTAAATAAAACATGATGAAAAATTATCTTGAATTTGTATATAAATTACGAACAAAACTTCTTCCCCGACCTTATACATCTGAAATACTACCGTGAACTCTGACGTACTCCTTGGTAGGGCGGTCGATGATTTTCCATTTGGGTCTGCCGTAACCCAGGTGGTTGGTGGATGCTATGCCCTTGGAGGATTCCTAATGCAGAAACGCTGTATTAAAGATACGACGAAACGAGGAGTCGGAAATAAATATGATTGAATTGCTAATGTAACGCATAAAAGAAGAGAAAATGGGAGTGCTCAGAATGAGCCATCACATGCT